>RCWM02000149.1:2287500-2484000 GCA_003667255.2 Euschistus heros
ACTGGAACCACTAATTCACTTTTTAAAAACTTTATTTAAAGCAAACTTACGAATAGATCTTAAACTGAAAACAACTATGTACAAAGGCTATGACTGAACTGATTGAACTGATTGCTCTCTCCTAGATCTGAGGAATATATATACTAGATCTCTGAGAATGCTAAGAGGTATCTGAGGACTAGGTGGGTTCATAACTCCTCCCTTCTGAAAATTCGAACTCTGAGAGAAAATTGGGTCATTTTGGACAAGAGGGAGATTTACAGGTGGGCTTGGAAATCCTCTGTTTTTACAAATTTTCAATACCTTATAATATAGTTGAATTAAATGAATTACAACAAAATAGGAGATGGTAATATATACAAGCAATAATGGGGTAGAGTAAAATATTGGGTGATAACTAGTTTCTAAGGTTTCTAACTCTTCATGTGATATTACAGGTACATCTATTTTGTCAAATGTAATATTTAATATTTTAAAATTAGTGAGCTTATGATTAATAGATAAAGTATCAGAATTTATATAAAATTTTCTAGTTTGGTTTACAATAATTTCCTTATTATTTAACTTAATAATAGAAGTAGTTGGTAAATTAACAGGAAAAGTTCCATTGCTGGATATGATTACATAAGATATATCAAAAGTTAAATAAACATCAATAATGTCAATATATTTAATAATAGGAGAAGAATTTTTAATATTAGTAGAAATGCATTGTGAAAGATTATTCCTTAAAGCGCTAAAGATACAAGTGTCATTAATTATCCTAAGGTTAGTACAATATTAATTAGTTTTAATTAAAGTACAATTAGCAGTGAACATTTCATGAATATTATACAATATAAGATTATGCTTAACTAGGGTAGTTATAACTTGATTGTTGTCCTTAATCGGGACTGATAAAAGATATATCGTATTATAGACTTGAGATAGTTTTGGTATTGATTATATAATGAATTATATTTTGTCTGATTGTACAAGAGATTTTGCTAGTCAGCCAGGTAGTTTCTAAATCATTTGAAATTTGGGTCTTATCATCAATATCTGTCTGTTTAATTATGTTAGAATGAGGGATTCCCATTCTGCACATTTCCAAAGAATTTTCTATGTCAATTACTTAAATAGTTAAATAAGTAAGAACATTATATAGTTCGTTATAATACATTGTTGTCTGTAGTCTGTCCATTGTATTGGTGACCACTTAATTTAGCATTATTTTTATTTAATAACTTAACATCTTTTTCAAAAGTTTCTGTTAATTGTTTACTAATTTTTATTTCACTGGCAATGTTATGCTCCATTTGATAGTTGTTATGTTCTAAAATTTCAATTATTTTATCGTAGTGGGCTTTGTCTTCCGCATCCATGTTCCCAGTAAGCCAGCTGATAGCGCTGCCTAAGCCATCCATTTATTATTCCACGCCTGGTTCTGAAACCTCTGGGTATTATATTGTTAATTTTATCCGTGAGGAAATTTAATTGTTTAAAAGCGATTCTTGTTTAATTTGCCGGTTCTTTCCTCTTTTTCTTTATTTATGGCTATTTTTAATTTATTATGGACAATATTCATGTTTTTGTGATATTCACTTACAAGCTGTTCCTTAATTATTCCTTCATTCTTTTCAGGGTCTTTTATGATTCCGTAGGTAATCTCGTTTGGAGTAAGTTTGAGCGTTTGATTGATTGAATTATTAAAAGTTAGTGTTGCTTTAAATTTATTTTTAAATCATTTCTTGGATTTCCTTATTTTAAAGCTCTTAAGATTTCAATCAAAGTTGATTGGGCTCTATTTAAGAGTCCTAGGGAGTTAAGGTGGTTAGGCGTTGTATAGTAAGCTTCTATTCCTAATGATTCAAGGAAATTTCTGATTAAGTTGTTACTAAATTCTTTTCCGTTGTCCATTTTTATTCTAATGGGATTTGGAAATAGGGCCAAATATTCGGTTAGTACCTGAAATATATTAATTGCATTTACATGTTTAGATAATCTTGGGAAAAGTTTGTTTGAAAAGGTATCTATTATGGTTACTATATTATGAGAATCAAACTTTAATATGTCTATCATTACTTCTTCAAAAGGTCTTTCCATTGTTGGGGTTATTTGATATTTAGTTTTAATAGGCTTTCGCTCATATTTCACTTGCCTGCAAATAGAACATTTGTTTATAAATTTAGATATGTTATCTTTCATATTGGGCCAATAATAATTTCTTTTGAGTTTCTCAAATGTTTCTATTATACCTCTATGGTATGATTTTCCTGTATGGTACGTTTTTAACAGCTCTTCTTGCTCATCTCTTTCTAATACGTCGATTAGTTTTCTTTTATATCTTTTTATTTTTACGGTGGGGAATTTATTAATTATTATTTCGGTCAATTTGTTATATATGGCTTCAAATTCAGTCCTTACAGACTCAACGTTTGGTTCACAATAGACAACATACACGGTTTTTGGTTTTATTAGTTCAAGAAGTGTTTCTTATAGGTTATTTTTCCAAGGGTATGGAGTTTCTAAATAAATTCTTATCTTACCGAAGGGTTTAGTAATAATGGGTCTGGCTGAACCCCTTTGAATTAAAATTTGGAATTTTTCAACATTTATTGCTCTATCTTCTGGTACTATAAGAATCTGTTCATTGCTTACTAGTGTGTCTTGTTTCTAGATCGCTTGGCAAGGGATCTATTTTAATTGAAGCTGCGTCTAACGGCCATTGGAAGAGACTTAAACTCACTAATGTCTGGCTAGTTCTAGGTATTTCTAAGGATCTTTTTTCACTTTTAGCAGCTCAAGATCATAGACCACAGAGTAAATTTGAATCCACTGCAGTTAGCTGTACATTATTTGAAGGTAAAGAAACTCTTGTGTCAGGGAATCGTCAAATTGGAGGTGGCCTCTATAATCTAGCCATTAGGGTAGTACCCACAACGGGGAGTTGTAAGTCAGAAAATAACAATCTATCTACTCCTGTCAAAGAAAATAATTTATTACAGCTTTACCATGAAAAGGAACATGGAAACATCAAGACAACAAATTTTCAATATAGAGAAGCTGTAAGATCACTCATGTATTTGATGGTATGTACAAGACCAGATATTGCTTATTCTATCAACGTAGCTTCAAGAATGCTTGAAAATCCTTCCAATAGTGACATAGCCAGGGTCAAACGAATATTCCGTTATTTAAAAGGGACGTCTGAACTTGGAATATTGTATAAGAAAAACCATAGAAGAGGAATTCTTCAATGCTACTCTGATGCAAATCTAGGTGGTGATAAATTAACTGGCAGGTCTACTACTGGCATTGCTTGTATGTATTCAGGTGGTGCCATATCATGGTTCAGTAAAAGGCAGAGTTCAGTCTCTATCTCTACCACTGAAGCAGAGGTCATCGCTGCAAGTGAGGGTACGAGAGAGATGGTTTGGCTCAAAGGCTTCTTCAAGAGATGACGAAGGTACTCTTTTTGTCAACAATAACGCTGCCATTAAATTAGCAGAGAACCCTGTGCGGTACAAACGTACAAAATATGTACCTATTCACCACTTCTTTGTCAGGGAAAAGGTTCAAGAGGGAGAAATTCATATCCGGAGAGTGGATACCCAAAGTCAACTTGCTGATGGTTTAACGAAGCCTGTGCCAAGTCCAAGACTTAAGAAGCTAAATCAAGATTTAGGCTTTTTTAAATATTCTATTTATCTATTTAGTTTTAGTTATTTTACAAGAAAATTATGAAGGAAGGTGTTAAAGTATAAATATCATTTTCTTGTAAAATCGATTATTTTTATGTTTACACTGTAACCTGCATATAACCTGTTGTTCATGACGCTGGAGACAGATTACTGAAGAGATGTTGTACTTATTTTGTTCTTAGTGTGTTGAATTAAATAAAAGCTTAAATCAGTGTATGAGTGAGTAATTCATTTCAAATACATAAACAATTTTGATGAATCTTCTAATATTTGTTTTCGGGAGTTATGATTGGCTTCATAAACCTAGAAGTTTCAAAAACAGTTTCTTCCAGACCTTTAGAGACTCAGTCAGAATTAGAAGATCGTATCAAACAATTAGAGATGCAATTAAAACTAAATTCAGAACAAAATGAAATTAAACTAAATCATATTGAAAAAAAAAAAAAAAAAAAAAAATTAGAATGATTTGATGAAAAACAATCAGATCCTATAGAATGGCTACGTAGGTTCGAAGAATAATGTAGCCGATTTAAGATAAAATCCGATAATTTAAGAATTCAAGCGTTAATTTTTAATCTTGTTGATGGTCTGGCTAAAGATTGGTACGAGATTAATTTAAAGAAGATCGGTCTGAACGATTCCTGAGACATGTATGACTATTTAGGACTCTTTTCTAAAAGGTTTTGTTGATAAAGACTGGTCTCTTGTAAAAAAAGCTTCCGGCTTCAGATATTTTGGTGGATCCCTTGTCGACTACGCCCTGACGAAGGAGAAACTATGTCTTGACGTAGAACCTTAAGTACTGAGATCTCCCGTATAAACCGAATTGTTTTCGGTTTGCCAAATGAAGCTCAGGAGGAACTCGATAGAGAAGAAATTTGTACTCTTGATAAATAATACTCTGAACTACAAAAATTAGAAGATGCCTTTATGAGAAAGAAGAAAGAAAAACTGTCAAGTCCAAAATTCAGTAAAAAGTCCGCTTGTGTAAAACCATGTTCTCACTGCGAAACCCTCGGTTTTCATGATCGTTACCATTTAATATCTGAATGTCGTAACAAAAATAAAACTTCTGATCGACCAAACATAAATGCAACTGATCTCGATTTACGTGAAATCGACCTTGATTCAGAACATTTAAACTAGAAAGCCGAGCGAAGTTAGATCTGCTGATTAAACTGAATGTTGTTATAAATGACAATATTAAAATATTATGATAGTGGCTCCAATGTATAATTAATAAATCAACGAATTTCTGACTTGCTAAAGTTGAAATTAAACGAAAAGCGGTGCTAAAAACTATCAGCAAACCTAATGTCACCCCAGCCCAGGCTAAAATTAGACTCTGTATTGGAAACATTACTGATTACTTTACAACCTATGTAGTCAAGAATAATAATTTTTCTTATGATTTGTTACTAGTAGTGATCAAAATATAAACTTAAGACGATAGAAACTCGATCAGATTCAGGAATCCTCATCGAAAGCAGACTACAACCATTAGACTATGACCACATGATACCAACCATTAGACCGTATTACTATTTCAAGGGTCTAGCTGCAAGATATGGATTGAAAACGTCCAGCCATAGAACCTTTCCAGATTATGTCGCTCGATAGCGTCGGAAGTTTCGGAGGGAAACGGTCTTCCAAATCCTCGTTGACCACTTCACAAGTTATGCATGGATCTCAGTAACAAAGGGTCAAACCGCTAAAGATTTCATAAACTTACTCAATCTCATAATTAAACAAAATAATGTCTCAATTCTCCTGGCTGACCAATATATAGGCATAACCCAACCAACCGAATTACTCAAGTATTTGAAGAGTGTTGGGACTCAGATCGTTTTCACGTGCGTTAACAATCCTGCATCCAACGGATTAAATGAACGATTAAATCAAACTTTATTTAATCGACTGCGATGTAAGATCAACGATGACACTACAAAATCATGGCCAACTTTGGCAAAAGAATGTGCGAAGGAATATAATAATACCATCCACAGTTCCACCCATTTTGCATTATCTTATATATTGCTAGGCCGAAAATCTCCCATATCTCCACTTGGTGGGAACACTCCATCCTCAATGAAGAAAACCGTAAGATAGCCTTCCGAAATTCAACGATGAGCTACAACATGGACAAGAAACGCATTCATAAGAACAGACAAGAACATACTTTCAACTTTGGTGATTTGGTATACGTAGAAAATGGAAATAAGTTGAATCGCTACAAGCTTGATTCAGTTCGAATCGGACCATTCCCAGTCGTGAAACAGATTTCTTCGTCATTCTACGAAGTAGCCAGCGGTAAGAGGAAGAAGATCTCAAACTTGTTCCACTCCAGCAAGCTCCTTCCCGCCGTCTCAAGAAGCGACCTCAAGGGGGGGGGGTGTTACTTGAGCAACCTTCAATCGTGTATTATTTATCATCTGTTATTATTACTTTATCTTGAAATCTTCTTTAACCTATTTCAGTTATTGTGTAATGTTGTTTGCTGTAACTTACTGTTGCATTTACGTGTAATTTACTCTTATGATTCTATAGTAATAATTTGACTTTGTACTTTTGTACATTGATAATAGAGGTTCGGAATAGACCTTATTCTATTTCCCTGGTGTCGGAATTTATTCGATCCCAGTTGTTGTGTCTACATATCGTAGACACATCACGACACGTCACGTCATAAAAAACTGGTGTCAGAAGTGGGATAGGTTTCTACTGTAAGTCTGGTTGTGATCACACTTCAAGAAGCAAGGACCTGCATCGTGCGTCAACACACCAAATAAGGTACCCGACCTTTTTGTATTCATCAAGATGTCACTCCCTCTAAACCGCTCTTTACACATCGAATCCACATCATCCAACGAATTCCTTCCTAATAGTCCACCTCATACATATGAATGTAACTCTAACTCTAATCCTAATTCTAATCAGTGGCTCAGAGTTCTCCAACTGTTATCCTATCGATGCCGGTGTGCCACAAGGTAGTGTCCTAGGTCCTGTCCTTTATAATCTCTTCACTGCAGATATACCAACAAAGCCTAATACCTTTTTAGCCACATTTGCAGATGAAACTGCTATCCTATCATCCCATCCAGATCCTAAACTTGCTTCCCTCAACCTCAAAACATATCTTTTACAGATTGAAGCTTGGTGCAACAAGTTGAGAATAAAAGTTAATGAAGCCAAATGCAATCATATCACTTTTACCCTTCGCCGCAAATCCTGTTCTCCCATCCACTTCAATAATATCCCTATACCTATATCCGACACAGTACGCTACCTTGGCTTTCATCTTGACAAAAGATTGACTTGGAACCCTCACACTAGACTAAAAAGACAAGAACTAAACAGGAGATTCAGCCAACTTTACAGACTACTAGGCAGGAATTCTCATCTCCCAGTTGATAACAAACTTCTCATATATAAAACAATATTAAAACCAATTTGGACCTACGGACTTGAACTGTGGGGAACAGCAAGACAATCCGATATTAAACGTATTCAATCCTTCCAATCCAAAGTCCTCCGAACAATAGTCAATGCACCTTATTATGTTACCAATAAAACCCTACATAATGACCTAAAAATACCATTTGTCCTTGATCTCATTCCTTCAAAACTCTCGAAATTTCATCAAAACCTATCCAATCATCCCAATCATCTGGCTCAATGCCTATCCAGTCATAACCATCCTTATAACCCTTCAAGAAGGTTAAAACGGCAACGGCCCCGAGACCTTTTGTAATGTATAAAGTTATTTTGGAGTTCTGGTAATGACCAGCTTCTCTACTCAAGTCATGAGTATCTGTGGCCATAGCGCTCCCACTCAGCCTCCACTGGATATTACCAGTGATGCAGCTGAGAGAGCAGCGCTGTGATCTCTACGTGTCTGGCCTTGACTCAATAAGTGGGGAATAGGTTCGATTCGGGGCTCGCCGGGCTGAGTGTGTTTGTATTGTATATTAAGTATAAATGAATAATAATTTGTGTATTTTAATTTAATTTTGTTTTATTTTTGATTATTGTAAATAATTATTAGTTTTATTTTTATGAAGATATTTACTTATTTTATTTTATTTTTTTATTATTAGTTGTGTGTTTGTGTGCATTTATAAATATGGTATGAATGAATACATTTATCTCTGTACCTATTGCCCTTTACTGAGGCAGATTGTACACTTATTCTAATAAAATATTAAAAAAAAAAAAAAAAAATTCTAATCATGTTCCACTATATCTTCTTTTCAATCTCATTAAGCCTTATAATGGGAACAGAAGTGATTTAAGTACATTTATAGCGAATTGTGGCAGTGCATTTTTACCAGCCCAACTAAATCAAATCGATCAACTCTTCCTCTACGACATCAGTCAATTATCAAGTATAATGAATAGTGACAGAAGTGGTGGCAACGCATGCGCTTGATCATATGGGAGAGAGAGTGTTTTTTTAGAAAAGAGTAAAAAAAAAACAGGTGAGAAGAAAAACATAGGTAATAGTGAGTTAATGACGATAGATAGTTATTGTTTCTCTCTCTCTCTCTCTCTCTCTCTCTCTCTCTCTCTCTCTCTCTCTCTCTCTCTCTCTCTCTCTCTCTCTCTCTCTCTCTCTCTCTCTCTCTCTCTCTCTCTCTCTCTCTCTCTCTCTCTCTCTCTCTCTCTCTCTCTCTCTCTCTCTCTCTCTCTCTCTCTCTCTCTCTCTCTCTCTCTCTCTCTCTCTCTCTCTCTCTCTCTCTCTCTCTCTCTCTCTCTCTCTCTCTCTCTCTCTCTCTCTCTCTCTCTCTCTCTCTCTCTCTCTCTCTCTCTCTCTCTCTCTCTCTCTCTCTCTCTCTCTCTCTCTCTCTCTCTCTCTCTCTCTCTCTCTCTCTCTCTCTCTCTCTCTCTCTCTCTCTCTCTCTCTCTCTCTCTCTCTCTCTCTCTCTCTCTCTCTCTCTCTCTCTCTCTCTCTCTCTCTCTCTCTCTCTCTCTCTCTCTCTCTCTCTCTCTCTCTCTCTCTCTCTCTCTCTCTCTCTCTCTCTCCTCTCCCCCCCCCCCCTCTCTCTGTACATCTTCATCTGTTTAATTCTGTTAAATAAAACAGTTTTATATGCAAATAAGTGAATTAATCAGACTTAGATATTCAAACAATTGTAATTAGGATAACCAATATATTAGATATAATTAAGATTTATATTGATAAAATGTTTGCTTATGAACTATTAAATATTTCAATTCGTTAAATATAAAATAACCACTGTATGTTGTATGTGTTTGTTGTTTAATTTAGATTAATTAATGAAACTACTTGTATACATTCTTTATTCACTGATGATAATGATTATGTCAGAGTAATTGAAAATTTCTTATATCAGTACTGTTTCAGCCGTTCATTTTATGATTTAAAAACTTTAATTCTCAATTTCATTTTTAGAAAAATAATTTATTTAAAATGTTAATAACAAAATATTGTTATATTTTATATTAAATGTTTATAACAGCTGTTTGTTTTCATATGATACAATCATGTATTAGAAGGTAGTATTAAGTCTCAGCAGTTGGCCACTTAGCGTCATGTTGAACAGACGTTTTTTTTTGTTAATTGTGAGTTCGGAGTTATGTCTCGTGCCAGAACATTCCTCAATTTTAATCATTAATCGTAATTATTGCGATTAAATTCCGAAAGATATAACAAACTTTCGGTACTCGGCAATTGGGAGGCCGTATAGCTCCTATTTTGTTTTCAACCGACTTCAAAAAAGAGGAGGTTCTCAACTCGTCTGTATTTTTTTTATCTCAACTCTGGACTTTTATTTTATTTCGCCTGAGACTCCTGGACCACGATCATCGTCAAGCAGATCGTTGCGGCCGGCCAAGACGAAAAGATCAAATTTAGTAATTAACAGAACCGAAAGGATGACATTTTTCATAGGGTATTTGTGAATTCAATTCTGCAAGAAATATATATATGCTATTTTTTTTTTTTATTATGTTCGCTTCCTTGTAAAGATAACTATTGGTTTAGAAATGTTTATATTTTGTATTTTTGTCGTAAAGATAAATATTAGTTTTAAATATGTATATTATATTAGCAGTTTATTTTTTTTAGTTTGAATTTTATGTTTTTGTTAAATCAGAGTTCTGTTTGTTTTACTTTTTTTGAACATTACGGCAGATATATTTTTTTAAAAATATATAAACATAAATGATAAATGAAATTGAGAATGATATGTGAAAGAAATTGAATTAATTTGATTACAAATGTGTATTAATAAATAAGTGTTTTTTTAAAAAAAAGGCATTCAATATTTATT
The DNA here is from genome assembly GCA_003667255.2 of Euschistus heros. Taxonomy (NCBI): domain Eukaryota; kingdom Metazoa; phylum Arthropoda; class Insecta; order Hemiptera; family Pentatomidae; genus Euschistus; species Euschistus heros. Next base: position 2,297,477 of record RCWM02000149.1, read on the forward strand.
ATATTATAGTATTTATTATATTGACTAATTATTGGTCAAGTTAAGATTTGAAGCCAGCGTTCCAGAGTTGGCACGCCAGGAAAAAAAGCTGTTCAAGGATGCAATTTCTGTTACCTTTACGGTGCCCTAACAAGTATTATATTTATTATTCGAATAGATATATACTTTGAGGAATATTACACAAGCAATGCCATTTATGAATTAAATATAAATGAAATATCCAATTGGGAAGAGCTCAAACTAAATCTCAAACAATTTTATGTGCAAATAAAAGATTTAACACAATTGCACGAGGGACTGGAGACTATATGGTAATATCTTAATGAAATCATTCTAGATTTTTATAAGCGGTTAGAAAAAATTAAAAATGACTGCATCAGCGCAGAAACAAACGCAAGTAATGATAATAATGAACTAATAGGGGTAAAATCATCAATACAAAGAACCGCACACCGTCGATTTAGATTACATTGCCGCCCCGAAATATCACAAATGTTACGAGCACGTGGAATAAATACGTTAAATGAAGCCCTATCAATCGAATTAAATGAGGAAAGAGTATTAAATTATAGTTCTATTGTAATAGAATAGAATAGAATTAAACCCATTAGAAAGTAAGGCTTTATTGAACTAAAATTGTACAATGGTTTTAACTTTATAACAGCATTGATCTGTAACCTTTGAATCATATGACATATATACAAAGAATGCCAATGGTTCCTGAATCACTCATGTGATAGAAAGAATACCAATATCACTACATTCACCCCTGCCTACTTGCAGATGAAGTCTTCGAGGTAACTGGGGTATTTCCTAATACGACCTAATCTTCTTGTGGAAGCTTTATGCTTCTCAGTCGTTTTCAAGGAATTCGGGACTTGTGTTCCATCTGTTTCATTAGTTTCCTTTGTTCTTTCTTTTAAGTCCTGATCTTGGTTTGAACTAAAATTTTCAACTTCTTCTGTGGGAACATTTTGCTCATGAATGGGTGATTGTAGTTCCTCCTCTTCGAAAGTGTGCTCTTGCTGTAGTACTTCTTCAGCACCTTCATGTACATTGCTTGTCTCCAATAGTTCACCTGGAGGCGCAAGATATCTAGTTGATGTTATAGTATCTTTCCCACTAGGGAGCAAAACCCGCGCATACATAGGGTTTGCTTCTATTAGCTGGACCTCTTCTACCAGAGGATTGAACTTACTTTTTCTCATGTGATTTTTCATCAAAACAGGTCCTGGTCTCATCAGCCATGATGGTAAAGAAATTCCATTGGGAGATCTTCTTTGATGATGGAACATACGCTCATGAGGTATCGTATTGATGGAAGTGCATAGAAGTGACCTGATTGCATGCAGCGATTCGTTCAGTACGACTTCCCACCGATCAACTGGAAGTCCTCTACTCAGGAGAGCTAAGCTGATTGTTTTCTAGATGATCCCATTATAACTTTCAACTTGGCCATTTCCTTGAGGATTGTATGGGCTAGTGTGACTAGCAGCTATTCCATGGCAATGTAAAAATGTTTTGAGCTCAGTAGACTAAATGATTTTCCACAAACTGAATGGATATAGGCAGGTAACCCAAATATAAAGAACACTTGGCTAAGGACTTTGATCACTGTTGGTGCAGACAAATAGTGACAGGATATAGCAAACGAAAACCTTGTATACTCATCAACAATGGTAAGTAAATAGCGGTTTCTTGTAGTAGAAGTTAGAGGCCCTTTAAAGTCAATATTGAGTCGTTCGAATGGACTTGTGGCTTTTATTAAGGTCCCATAATCTCTTTTGAAGAAATTTGGTTTGATTTTCGCACAAACTGGACAAGAGGTGGTCATTTTCTTAACATCTTCGAGAGAATATGGAAGATTCTTGCTGCGGACAAAATGGAACATTCTTGGGACACCTGGGTGACATAATGATTTATGAAGTTTCTTCAGTCTTTCAGGATCCGAAGCCATGGAACAAGTCCTTGACAGTGCATCAGCTGCCAAATTTTGTTTTCCAGAACGATATATGATATTGTATGAATAAGAAGAAAGTTCTAAACGCCAACGCAAGATTTTGTCATTTTTTATTTTTCCTTCCTTTTTTCGATTTCGGCCATCTTTGGACCACGTTCAACAAATCACTCCTTGATACTCCTTCCCTTCTTCTTCTTCTCTTCCCAATACTTCCTCATCATTTCCGAATGGTGTTTCCTCCGTTCCTCCGACCACTTGCGATTCTCACCTCTCTCCCTCCTTTCCTCTGGGAGTGACTGAATTTCATTAATTGCTTTTCTAAATAATTTTCTATTCGAAATTAATTGTTGGGTGATGTTGAGTGGAGACAGATCCCTTTTTATCTCCTGTATCCATTTGTTGAACGTTTTCTCTCTTCGGTTGCTGTGTTCAAAAATTTTCTTTGTCAATCTTTTCTCATCCATTCTTGTTAGGTGTCCATAGAAGGTCAGTCTTCTTTTTCTCATTGCGACACTCAATTTCTCTATCATTTCATAGATTTCTACATTGCTCTTCAGCCTGTATCCTTCTTCAGTTTTTCTTGGTCCCAAAATCTTCCTCAAAATTTTTCTTTCTTTCTTCTCCATGTTTTCCATTTCCCCTTTTCTGTTAAGAAACAGGCACTCAGAGGCATACAGGCATTCAGGTCTAATAACTGTTTTGTAATGTCTCAATTTAGCTTGAATAGAAATGCTTTTTTTGTTGTATATGTCTTTGCTTTTCTGAAATGCAAACTCCATTTTTTTTGCCCTTGCTAGGTTTGCTGCCTTGTCTAACGCATTCGATTGAATTATTTCCCCCAAATATTTAAATTTATTTACCCGTTTAATGGTGCCATATTTAGTAGTTAATTTATTTCTGTAATTATTATGATTAGACATATATTCTGTTTTTTTCAAACGAAATCTGTAGACCCGCTTTAGCTGCAACTTCATGTAGTTTCTCGAGGTAGATCTGAGCTATTTCCTCATTTTCTGTAATTATTGCCAGATCATCTGCAAAGGCTAAACAGTTCACTTCTATGTTTTCTTTTTTTGTACCTCTATTCTGATGTCATTCTTAGTATCTTTGAGTTCTTCTTTCCATGTTCTCAGGACCTTTTCCAGTACACAGTTAAAGAGAATTGGTGATAAACCATCACCTTGTCTGACGCCTGTTTTAATTTCAAACTCTCTGGAAATCTCACCCATGAATTTCAATTTTGATGTAGTATTTGTTAAGGTTTGTTTGACAATTTGAATTGTTTTGTTATCAACCCCAAATTCTTCCAGCACTTTGAATAAGGTTTCTCTATCAACAGAGTCGTAGGCTTTCTTGAAGTCTACGAATAAAATTACAAATTTTTGACATCTTGAGATCCTATATCGGACTAAGGTCTTTAAATTGAATATTTGTTCAATGCAGGATCTACCACGTCTAAAACCTGCCTGATATTCACCTATTTCTCGATCAAGTATTGGCTCTATGATTTGTAGTAGCTTTTTAGACAAAATTTTGTACCCTACCGGTAAGAGAGAAATCCCTCTATAGTTATTAACATTCATTTTATCACCCTTTTTATGTAGAGGGTGTATCAATGCACATTTCCACTCTTCTGGAATTTTGTTTCTGTCCCAAATTGTTTTAAACAAATGTTCCGACAAATGTGGGAGGTTGGGATCCATTATTTTTATGATTTCTGCCACAATCGAATCTTCCCCGGGCGCTTTGTTATTTTTGAGACTATGGATTATGTGTTTAATTTCGTTCGCATCTGGAGGTTTCGAATCAGTGTTAATGGTTTTGGGGGTGTCAAAAATCATCCTTTCCTTGGGGGCTTCACAATTCAGTAGCTTCTCAAAATATTTTGCTAAAATTTCACAGTTGGTTTTGTTCGTCAATCCCAACTTATTGTCTTCATCTTTAAAGCAAAGACTTGGAGGTTGGTATTTGGTTAATTGCTTTTTAAATGTCCTATAGAAACTTCTAGTGTTGTTCTTTTGAAAATCACTATCCAGTTCTTGCAGTTCGTTCAGGAATTGTCTTCTTTTCTTACTGCGGAAGAGTTTGGCCGTTTCTTTCCTCTGTCTTTTAAAATCCTCAAAATCTTGGAGTTCCTTTGTGCAGTTCCATTTCAACCATGATTGTTTTCTCAGATCCAGGGACTTATCACATTCCTCATCCCACCATGGATGTCTTCTAACCTTCTTCAAAAGACATTTTTCTTTGGCTATTTCAACTATTTCATTTTTTATTTCCTCCCACTTTGCTTCCCTATTTAGGGTAGGAATACCATTTTTATCCTTGTGTAGTGCTCCTTGAAAACTCTGCTTAATTTCTTCTTTCTTTAATAATTCTAGGTCGTATTTCAGAATTTTGTAAAAGGTCTTCTTCTCTCTCCGAAACGCAATAGGTCTAAATTTAATCATAGTCAAGTAGTGATCTGCATCGATATCCAGACTTCTTAGTACTTTAGTGTTTAGAATTTCTTGTTGACAATGAAATGAGATAGCTACATGATCTATCTGGAATTCTCCAAGATGTGGATTCGGTGATCTCTATGTTTTTGTTTTTCGACTCAGTTTTTTGAAATTTGTTGACATTAATTTCATGTTGTAATGTTTGCACACTTCTATCAATCTTTCCCCATTTCTTGACGTTCTTTTGTGACCTGGGAATTTACCTACTGTCCCTTGGTATTTCCTTTCTTTTCCAACCTGTGCGTTAAAATCACCTAATAAAATTTTAGCATTCTTCTTGGGGCATTTGTCGAGCTCCATCTCCAACTCTCCTAAAATTCTTCCATTTGATTTTTCCGTTATGCTTTTTTTTTTTTTTTTTTTTTTTTTTTTTTTTTTTTTTTTTTTTTTTTTTTTTTTTTTTTTTTTTTTTTAGTGTTTTCCTTCCAGCAGTAACCCTGTTGGAAGGGATTTTATTATTTTCTGTACACACCATACTTGTACAAAGTATACAATGTACATGTAAATATTATTTGCAATTTGATTATAATTTTACATGTGTTGAAAGGTATAAAAATATAAAAATAAACAAGAAAAATAAAATAAAATAAAACAAAGAATAAGAAGTTATATAACATAGATAATTTAAAATTCAATAAAAACAGCAACAAAGTTATGTAGAGAAAAGTTTATGAATATTTAGAGGTTTAGAGATATTTCATATTTATATCCTCTATTTTAATGATTGAATTTTTAAGAAATATTTGGAAATTTTCAAATGATTTGTTCATCAAACATTGACCATCCACCGGCCAATGTCCTAGTTTCTGTACTGTTTTTGTCTGTAGAATAGTTCTGTAGTCAGTGAGTAGTCTGCATTCATATATGAGGTGGTGTATATTTTGTTCTTGAGTGAAATCACAAGGACATAGGAAAGAATCTCTTATTTTAAATCGATAGAAATAACTGTTTACTGCCGCATGTCCTGTGACTCCTTCTGTAATGTAAAAGTTAGTCCATGAGTTTGATTTAATGTAGGTCCGTAAGTCTGGAATGAAGTTATGTAGATGTCTTCCCTTGTGTGTAGTGTTCCAACGTGTCTGCCACTGGTCTACTGCTTGTGTTTTTAGCATGTGTTTTAAGTGTTGTTTGGATATCATATTATATGATATAGGAAGGGTAGTATCCTTTGAAGCCTCTTTTGCAGCCTTGTCAGCCAGTTCGTTTTCCGCTATGTCGGAATGCCCTTTTACCCACTTGAAGGAAATTTGAATGTTATCGTCAGTTTGTAGATGTCTTAGAAATGATCTTATTTTTTCAATGATGGGATTGTGACAATGTCTGTTTTTTATCATGTATAGAGTACACTGACTGTCCGTTAGTATTGTAATAGTTTTATCTTTTGTCCTCAAATTTTGAAAGTATTCTAGAGATTTAAGGATGGCGAATTGTTCTGCTTGATTATTGCTACATTCTGGGCCTAATTTATACTTTATTACATCTTCTAAAATTTTGTTTTTAAAAATGAGACTAGCACAGCCTACATATTCGCCATTCTTGCTTCCGTCAGTATATATCTCATAGTCTGTGGGGTCAGTTAAGCATTCAGTAATACAAGGAAATTCTGCTGGGTGTAACCAATCCTTGTAGTCGGTAGTATGTTCAAAGTTGTTAGATTTGAAATTTTCGTAGTCAGTGTTCATGTATAACAAATGGAATTTTCCTATGTAACTGGTAGCTAATATACTGATGGGGATCATTTTGGCCAAGACAAAGGCAGCTTCATCAGAGAGTGTTCGGAATCCTTTGGCAATTTTGAGTGCCATTAGCCTCTGGACCCTTTCCAGCTTTGCCTTGTTGTATTTGATCTGAAGTCCTGGATGCCATATTTCAATGCCATAAGTAAGAATAGGCAAAGTGCGCCTTTAGACAAAACCTCCAGAGCCTCCGTTCTCAAACCCCATGTCGCTCGCGCTGCTATTGAAAGTGAATTTATTAATTTTAAAAGTTTGTTTTGTAGTATGTCAATATGTCTGTTCCACTTTAATTTTTCGTCAATGGTTATGCCTAAATATTTCAAAGTACGTATTCGATTCAGGTTTTTATTTTGTATTTTCACATTTAAGTCCGGACTTAGTCGTTTTTTAGTGATCACCATATAATTAGATTTTTGTGTATTGAATGTCAGTTTGTTTAAGTAAGCCCAAGAATTTATTTTGTCTAATACTATATCGACTACTGTCTGTAAATGTTTAAAATATTTTGATGTTATAATTGCTAATATGTCATCTGCAAAGGCCAAAATCGTCGCGTTTGAAGGTAATCGTTCTTTTAACAATTAATAATTAGTAATAATAACAATTAATAAGTGAGTCAACAATTAGGTTCCATAAAAGAGGAGAGCAGCACGAGCCTTGTGGTGTCCCAATAGACTGATTTCTATGTAATGCAACGTTGTTTGTCACTAAACATACAGACCTATTGCTAAGATAATCTTTAATAATCCTGTAAATGTTACGTGAACATTGATATGTAATTAGAGTACTAAAAATTGACGGCCACCAAGCATTGTCAAACGCTCCAGTGATATCAAGCGATATAATAGCGGTATGCTGGTTATTATTCAAGGCATTTTGGATAATATTTATGGCTTTCATTACCGCATGAACCGTGCTTTTTTGTGGCGTAAATCCAAATTGGTTTTCACTGAGGAGCTTATTACTGTAAAGATAATACGACAACCTGTTATGTATTAACTTTTCCAATATTTTCCCACCTGTTGGAATAATACATATAGGTCTGATAGAGGAAATATCTTCAGGTTTTTTCCCCGGTTTATTAATTAGCACCAATTTAGACTTTTTCCAAAAATCTGGAAAACGTCCAAGGCTGAAGCATTTAGAATATATATTATATATAGTTTGTGGAAATGTTTCGTATACTTTTTTGTATATTAAAGAGTTTACTCCATCTATGCCTGGTGTTTTGTTATCATTGAGATTGTTAATAATATCTGATAACTCTAATTGCGTAACCGGGAGATCGTCAACTGTTTCGGGTAAACTGTTTGCAGACTGTCTCATGGTGACATGTATGTCTGAATCTGTGGTAGGATCGTCCAATTTAATTAAGTTATTAACAATGTAATCATAGGTATCATTAATTGAGGTCGTGTAGGTACCATCTGATTTTCTTAAATTTTGTAAAATGAATGGTTGTGGTATTTTCCCAGCTGCATATTTGTATGGCCATTTCCATGGATTTCTGGTAGGAATACTCTGGCAGTATTCTTTCCAAGATTCCATTTTTTTGCCTTTAATACATCGCGAATATTCCCGTTTAAGATTTAAGTAATGATGATGCCTATTTGTCCTTAATAAATCATTTAATTTGGTTTTTTGGTATAATCTGCGGGCTCGGTTAGTTGATTTCCGCAGATTTTCCAATTTTTCATCCCACCACGGGTTTAATTTTTGGCCTGAATATTTTTTTGAAGTACTGATATTCATAATTTTGAAAGATTTATTGCAGGTTTTGATTAAAAATTTATGAAACCTGTGTACGAATTGATCGAAAGGAGTTCTATTTAGTTTTGAGGTTAATCGTTCATCTAAATTGATAGTACTATTGATATTGAAACCTTTTGAAAATATATTTTGAAGATTGTTTATAAATTTAGTCCAATCAGCATTCTTAGTTTTGTATAATTTTCCTTCCTTTCTTATGCTGGCCCAATGATCGAATTTTATAGAGAATCTAATACAATTGTGATCCGATAAATTTTCTTCATCTTCAATTCTCCAACTGTTAATATTATTAATTAAATGAACGTTTGTTATGGTTAAATCGATATTACTTTGTCCTCGCCTGCTGAAAAAAGTAGGAAGGCCATTATTGACATTACATATATTTATATTATTGTCAATAATGAAATTTTCTAGAGTCCTACCACGATTATTAGTCAATAGATCATGCCACAATCTAGATCGACAGTTTGTATCCGCACCGATTACAATTCCTCGATCTGAAAATCTATCGATTACGCGTTTTAGGTTATCAGTGTCTTCTACAACATCTCTATTGATATCAAAGTAGGCGGAGATGAAAATAATCGGAGTCTTATCAATCATAACCTGTACCACTGTAACATCTGGATTAGAAAGATCACCCAGCAACATAGCATCTATTTGTTTACAATTAACAATGACAAGAGATCTGCAATGGGTTAGGTTTACAGAAAACTCTCGATATCTTGAACTTAAGCGATTTTTTTCTCCTAAATATGGTTCTTGTATTAAAGCAATTTGTATTTTATGTTTTTGTATGTATTCCTGTAATAGTATTTTTGATTTTTAAGAATGTTGTGTGTTTAACTGTAGAATGTTTAATGTTTGCATATTTGTATTTACTGCCATTGTGGTAATTGTAATTTAGTTGAACCGCAGTAGTTTGTATTTTTAATTAGGCGGTGGATGGCATTTATATAAGATGGACAACACTTACTTGTTGCTAGATGTTTTGAATTTACCCTAAAGTGTGGCTTGCAATGTCTGTTATAATCGACACAATTGATACATTGTTGTTGTTCTTCTTCTTTCTTGGGGCAATCCTGGGTGTGATGTTCCCCGCTACAGATGGCGCACGTCAGCTTGCTCTTACAATGCTTCTCAGGATGATTAAACTTGCAGCATTTTTTACACTGTCTCACCGATATGTAGTCCGCTGCTGAACAAATGGTATGGAATAATTTGAGACGATTATTCAACAGAAGGTCACGCAAATTTGGGGTTATTTCCAACAGAGCATGTCGGGGGCTCGTTGATGTTTTTCCACCAATAATTGTGAGTAATTTGAAGTGTTCTTCTGCGATTTGAAGCTCACTATTTTGAGTAATTAGAGTACGAATCAAATTATCTTTACTAACCTCTTCAGGAAGCCTTCTAATTATTATTTTGGGGTTGTATTTTTTTGGGATGTCAGCTTTGAGACTTTCATCACCTCTGAGAACTTCTTCTATCTTTTCGACGTCTCTACTATCTGTAGTTTCAACCAAAATCTTCCCATCACGTATGTTTTTAATGTTTTTGATACCCAGTCCTAAAGAGACTGGATTAATTTTGGATTTAAATGCCTTTTTAGTAACTTCAGAATTAGAATTGTCATTCTTCAATGAGACCATTAGAACATGTGAAAGAGAAGTAATTATAGGCTTACTTACGTTTTTCACTGCAGCAGAATAGGTTAGGTTAGTGTTTGTTTCAATCTTCCTAAAATCTTTATTCGAGGCTGCCTCATTTTCCGTAGTGATTTGCAATTCTTCTAGAATTGTTACTGTTTCTTGAATAATGCAAGATCGGTCTTTTTTATTTTTAGCAGCTTCTAATGATTTGATTTTTTCAAGAGCACTTTTAATTAGATCTATTTTTGACGCCATCATATTATCTCCGTTATGCTTCTTATCAAACATAAATTTTTACAGATTTTTGATCAGTGATTAGTGAAAAATGCCTACCAATGAGGTAATGTCTCCATTTCCTCAAAGCTTCTACTATGGCATAGGCTTCTTTCTTCACTGCTGAGTGACGTTGCTCACTAGTTGATAATTTTCGAGAGTAGAAAGCTACTGGTCTACCTTCCTGAGAGAGTGTAACAGCTATAGCATAATCTGATGCATCTGTTTCTACCACAAAAGGAATACTTTCTTCAATACCCATCAACACCGAGTTAGCCAGGTCCTGTTTTAGTGTTTGGAAATCTTTTTCAGCTTCAAGCGACAAAGGGAATTCCTTGTTTATCACTAAGGAGTGAATCTTTTTTGAAAAATTTGGGATCTACTTAGAATAATGAGACAAAATTCCAAGTGCACGGCCTAAAGAGATAGGATTTTGAGGGAGAGGGTATTCAAGTATTGATTTTATTCGACTAGGATCTGGTTTGATTTGTTTGTTACAAATAGTGTAACCGAGAATGTCGATAGATTGGTGGGAGTAATGGCACTTATTTTCATTTAATGTGTGGTTATACTTTTTTGCAGCATTGAAGAATCTATTTAGATTTTGGTTATGTTCTTCCAAGGTTCGTCCACATATAGTTAAATCATCTAAATATGCATAAACCCCTTCAATGCATTCTGTTTAAATGATATAGTCTATACTTCTTTGAAAACTAACAACACCATATGTTACTCCAAAAGGAATCCTTGTGAATTGGTACAGTCCGCCGCAAGCTTCAAAAGCTGTATATTCTTTTTCAGTGGCTTGGATAGGGATTTGGTGGTATGCACTACATAAATCTATCGAGCTAGAGATGGAGAATTTAGAAATTTTGGTTATGAGAGCTTCAATATTAGGGATGGGATATGCATCTAATAATGTAAATTTGTTGATAGTCTGAGAATAATCAACAACGAGCCGCTTTTTGTGATTTTTACTCTTGGTCACAAGGACTTGAGCTCTCCAGGGTGAGTTGGTGGGTTCGATAACTCCTTGAGAAATCAACTTTTCAACCTCAGCTTTGATAAATAATTCATCGTCAGGACTATGATTAAGTGATCTTATTGCTATAGGCTTGCAGTTAGAGCTTAGATGAGAGAAAAGTGAAGTGGGTGGAACCTGAGCACAGGACAAGCCGCATATACTAAGAGATGGCTTAGATCCCCCAAAAGCTAATTCTATTAATGAATGTTGTTTCAGTAAATCATGGCCAATAATTATGTCGGCACAGAGTCCAGTCATAACTGACAATTTTACATCAGGATAAGCATTATCATCAAATTGAAGTCTTACATTGCAACATTTATTAATAGTCAATGAATGATTATTTGATGCTAGGCGTACCGTATTGTGGAAAGGAGAACATTTCATTTTGTTTATGCTAACAAACTGCTCACTGATGTAATTTTCACTGCTATTCTAATCAGAGCTTCAGCAGGGATTCCATTTACTGTAATTTTAACTATTGCTTTGGAGAGAGAAGTTGGGGAAGCAGCAAGGACAGAGATAGATGTTTCCTCAGGATTGGTAGCGTTCAGAGGCTTTCCCACAGGCCTACATACTTTAGAATAGTGGCCCCGTTTCCCACAAGAATCACAGGTACACATTTCTAGCTGGGCAAACTTTACGTATATGCCTTCTGTACCCACAAAAATAACATTTCTGGGGAGTGGAGATGGCTGCAACAGGGGTATTCTCTTTTGGAAATTCACTTGAAGCATTTAACGAAGATTCCAAGGATAAATATGAAGCTGAGTGTTTTTGTGCAGCCTCCAGCGCTCTAGCTTAATCAAAAGCTTCTTTTAAGATTAATGAGGTATTTTCCAAATATTGAGGTAAATGGGTTAAATAAAAACTAGCAGAGTCGACAAAAGTTGAATATAATTATGAAAAGACTCATTACATTATAAACACTTAACAAAACACCATGAGGCACAAACTTGGTAAAAACAACACAGGGGTAGGTTACAATAAGCAGTGTTGCCAGTATCAACCGAATTAAAAAGAGAAAAAAAGTCTAACACGCACAAATCTTTCAATGAATATAATAATAAACAAAACGTTATAAAACAATTTATCTCAACACTCCCCCTCATTGAAAAGATTTTGAATTAAGTATTTCATTTTAGTCCAACCTTTTCCGATAATGTTTTCAGTCGTGGTCCATGAAGAGGCTTCGTTAGGAAATCCGCCAGTTGGTCCTGGGTTGCGATTGACTTGATTTCAAGTTGTCCGTCTTGCAAGACTTCCCGCACGAAGAAGTGTCGGATACGAATGTGCTTCGTCCGACGGTGAAACTCCGGATTCTTTGCAAGCTTGATCGCTTCTTCATAAGTTTCGGGGGTTTCCTGATCAGCCATAATTAAGGTGGTGACAAAATCATTGAACCGCTGGGGTGGTTGGATTTTGCTCCGATCTCTAAGTCCAAGATTCGGTTGTTCTTTTTCTTTTTCTGAACTAAAATAGTCTCCATCTGGGAATCGAATGGCATCTTCTTCTTCACTCTCTGATTGTTCTTCCTCTTCGGTAGACCTCTCTTCTTTCTTGCTTTCATCATCTTCTTCAGTCTTCTTTTCTTCATCATCTCGAAGACGAATTGTCATTGACGGAATTAGTGGCTTTTCATTGAACGTTACATTTCTTGACCTTATGATTGTTTTTCCTCCAGTCCATACTCGATAGCCTCCAAAGTCGTAACCGACTAATGTTCCTTTTGTTGCCTTTTTGTCCATCTTTTTCCTGAACTGCTTGGGAATGTGAACATAACATTCACAACCAATAATTTTTAAATGTCTTATGCTAGGTTTCTTACCTGTCCACAGTTCAAAAGGAGACTTTCCAGGAACGCCAGACTTAGAAGTTCTGTTTAAAATATGTACAACAGAATTAATTAATTCAGCCCATAGTGATTGTGGTAAATTACCGTGGGAATGTAAGATAGCCCTGGCTGCCTCTACGACTGTACGGTTATCCCGTTCAATAAAACCGTTAATTTCGCTGGAGTAGGGCATAATTAACAAGTGTTCAATACTGTTACTTCTCAGAACCTCCTTCATTTTGAGACAATCAAATTCTCCTCCATTGTCACTTTGGAGCGCTTTGACAGTGTGTCCAGCTTTTTGGCACTCTTTAAGAAAAATTAAAAATTTATTAAAAACATCAGATTTCTCTTTTAGGAAGAAAATATGTCGGAATCGGGAAAAATCGTCTTTGAAGAGAACATAATATTTGTACCCAGAAAAAGACTTTTCGAAAGGTCCACACACGTCAGCATGTATGACCTCTCCTGGTACCGTTGCCCTCTTTCGAGTTCCATGTTTTAATTTATGGGCCTTACCATAGACACATCCTTCACAAACGCTAGGGTCAGTTTTTAATTCAATACCTAATGCTCTCTTAATCACTTCTTTTGTATGTCTCTTATCTTGATGTGCAAGTCTTTCGTGATAGAGTTGCATGAGTCCCTCGTGATCACTAGCTACAACATTATTAGTTGAGAGTAAGAAATTATGTAAATTAAGTTTATATAAACCGTCATTAATGTTCCGTTGTCCAGTCATAAAGACTTCATTTTTGACAATAAATTTGCATGTTCCTGCTGATGAAATAAATTTACTCTGAGAACATCTATCGTGGGCTGCCAAAACTGAAAACAAATTTTTGTGAATGGAAGGCACTAACCATACATCCCGCAACGTAATAACTTTACCCACAGATGTATGTAATTCTACATCTCCAAAGCCTAATGCGCCAGCTTTTTGTCCATTGGCTGTTACAACCTGGTGTGGTCTGTCAAATTCTTAAATACATTTAAATATTTTTTTATTATTGTATATATGATGAGTGGCACCATTATCCACATACCAATTTATATCATCACTTTCAGCGTGAAAAATGTGAGAAACAAAGAGAGTAAGGGTGTTACTTTGTGTTGCCTCAGGCTTCGGCGGACGCCCATCTCTTTTCCATTTTATACAATTCTTTATTAAGTGGCCCTCTTTTTTACAATAATGGCAAGTAAATTTCTTTTTAGGAACTTTTTTAATGGACAAATCTCTCTTAGAAAGAGCAAGCGCCTCCTCGTCAGCCTTAGAGACATTTCTATTTGTATTAATTTCTCCAAGAGCCCTTTCGTGAGCACACAGTTGACTTGTCAAATTTTCAACAGTTCGTTCTGACTTAGGCATTAATTGCCAACTTGACCTAAAAGAAAAATATCCTGACGGCAAGGTGTCAAGGATTTTACAAATCAGAAGTATCTCTGGCAATTTACTTTCAGTATTTAATTCAATGCTGAGATTATTCCAAATATTTTTGACTTTAGAAAGATGACTTGCCATATCATCATCTGAGGAATATTTTAAATTAAAGAAATGCATGCACAAGTCAAATGTTTTATCTTCGGATATGCCATCATACAATCTGTGTAACTCAAGCCAGATTTCTCTAGAGGAGTTAAATCTCATCACTTTGGTTATTGTTTCCTCCGTCATATTAGAAGTCAAAACCAGCATGGCCTTGTTATCCGCAGTTTTAAACTGTTCATTTTTATTATTGTAATCTTTTACCTCCTGTTCTGATGCTCCGGTAGATACAGGCTTAGGGCATGTTAACTTTCCTGTGACAACTTCATCTCCACTAGGAAAACTCCTTAGAAGTATCAGAATCTTAAATTTCCACGTCGCCCAGTTGCTTTTTCCTTCAAGATTACCAATGTTAATCTTTAGATCCATCTCGTTTTCCGAAAAACTTCGTTACGAAAACAATATAAGGGGACGCTATCACTTCAATAACCGAACCGTCTTTTATATCCGAAATTACGCGCAGAAGTTGCTAGACCCATAACCTATTGAGGTAAATGGGTTAAATAAAAACTAGCAGAGTCGACAAAAGTTGAATATAATTATAAAAAGACTCATTACATTATAAACACTTAACAAAACACCATGAGGCACAAACTTGGTAAAAACAACACAGAGGTAGGTTACAATAAGCAGTGTTGCCAGTATCAACCGAATTAAAAAAGAGAAAAAAAGTCTAACACGCACAAATCTTTCAATGAATATAATAATAAACAAAACGTTATAAAACAATTTATCTCAACACCAAAAGCCTTTGGCGAATTATAGAGGAACTGAGCCCACAAATAAAAGGATCAGGAATGGATTCTTCACAATATAGTTCAGCCGAAACTGCTTTAAATTTACAATCCTTACCAAGTAATTTAAGTGCCTGTAAAAATTGATCCATTGTCTCACCTGGCTGCTGTGAACGTGTTTCGAGGCGGTGGCGAGCATAAATCTCATTAATTGGTTCAATGTAGAGACCAGTGAGAGTTTCTATGGCAGAGGCATAGGTTTTGGATTCACTTATAAACTGGTAGATATTTGCAGAAACATGATTATTAAGAAGCATGAGTTTTTCATTTTCTTCTGCTTTGGTGGTTGAAATGAACTGCTCAAATGTTTTGATCCAGTGTTTCCATTGGTTAGATGATGAAGTAGAGCCAGGCTCAATATCCAATCTGTCTGGTTTCAAAAACTTTTCTATTTTTATTTAGTACACTGAATTTAATAACTCTAGTACACTGATTTTAATTAATTTTAGTTCAATGAACAAAGAATAGAAATCACTAAAATATTGTACTAACTGTAAAATGAATAATCACAATATGAAAGATTGTAGGAAAAATTCTGAACAGTATCGACAACGTCAACATAGTTTTAAACAATATCCTAACACGTATCAAAATAAGTATAATTATTTTGATAATTGATAATTATTTTGATTTTATATAATAAGTATAATAATCATAATTATCAAAATAAATAAAATGATCGTAATTACAATGATAAATATTACAATAAATTTTGTAACTACTGTATAAGAAACGGTAATTAAATGACTCACTAAGAGAACATCCGAGAATCAATCATTTAAACCTCCACGATCTGAAGAGTACCGATGTCCGTCCGTCAGACAAATATCCGATAACAGAGGCGTCTTCACAGTAGACGATGACCAATATATCGCGTTAAAATTTCGTTCCAGGTATCAATCGAAAGTTATTCAAATCCACGAAGAATCAGTTCCCTTTCATTATTCGCAACCGTTAATCATGCGCACTATCGGTACCCAAATGGAACAAGAACCAATAAATCACATTAATAACCTTCTAAGAATTCAAATTTTGCATGAAAATATAAGAACTACACATTTATCAAAAGACAAAACTGAATAATTATTAAACATATGTCATAAATTTAACGATGTATTTTATCTCCCCAATGACAGACTAACACATACCGACACTCTTAAACATCAAATTCCCACAACAAATGAAACGCCAGCTACCTCCAAACTTTATCGCTATCCTATAATTCACGCGGAAGAAATAAAAAATCAAATTATTAAATTATTTGAAAATGGTATAATCTCAAATTCGACCTCCCCGTGGTCATTTCCCGTATGGGTAGTCCCAAAGAAATTAGTCGCTTCAAGAAAACAAAAATGGAGATTAGTCATTGACTATAGAAATCTAAATTCCGTAAAAATCTCGGATCGGTATTCTATTCAAAACATAGACGATATTTTTGACAAACTAAGCGACGCAAAATATTTTACTACCTTAGATCTCGTCTATGGTTTCCATCAAATTTTAGTTGACCCAAAAGATATTCCCAAAAAAAAACAGCATTAACACCTCATGGACATTACGAATTTATCAGAATGTCTTTCGGATTGAAAAATGCTCCCGCAACTTTTCAAAGATTAATGAATAAAGCATATTTACTGGAAAATCTTGCAGGTCTTCCGGTATTTTTATTTCTTCTGTAATTTTCTTTGTATGAATTAAAAATGATTTTAACTACACTCTGCCTTTGTATCATATCAGCTAGGTTTATAAGGACTAAGGTTTATTGTCCAATTTCACAATATCCCTTTATTTAATACTATTATATTAGGACAAGCCATTTTTTGTTTGTGATCATTAACTATGAAAATTACTCAATCAATCTGCACCAAATTTTAAGCACATCATCTTTATAGTTCCAGGAAGGTTTAGCAATATTAAAATCCATTCATTTTAAATTCATTTGTCATTAAAAAAAAAAGATAATATGTGGATAATAGTGGTTTTAAAATTGGCTAGCCGATAGGTGGCGAGCGCCATTCTACATGAGAGTTTACAAAGCTGCAGTGCTATATAGAGCTTGAAATTTATTTATATACAATTAAATTATTAAAAAATATTTAAATATGTGAGGCCATGTGTGGATATCAGTGGTTTGAAAATTAACCTATAATTTAAATGTACAATGTTATGTTGAGTAGCAGATATGAGTTCTGCCATGCTGCCATTGATTTTCATGATTAGAAATTATAATCCAACAAGATAAAATCTATAAAATTATTTCTGCTGAATAAAAACTATTTCATAATCAAAATATTGATCCTTTTATTTTTGATATTGCGTGTAAAATATTAATCATGGGCCATTAGTTGAAAGCACTGATAATGCAGTCTATTTTCTGCAAGAGTTTCTTAATGGTGTCTGTCAACTCATATATCAAAATTAAAAATTGGATGTCCAATTATGCTCTTATGTAATCTCCACACACCTAATCAGTGCAATTTTAATCTGGTTAAAATTATCATGCATGAAAATAGTATTAACAAAGTAATGTTTGCATACTTAATTACTAAATAGTAATTGCATACTTAAATACTTTTAAGTACTGTTTTTAAGAAACCCATAGAAGTTATTAACCCGGTCAGCGTCTCAGTCGTAAGTAAATTGACCGAAACAGCCAACTCCTTCCCTCTCTCCTTCCCCTGCCCCCTCCACACCATTCACAGCCTCCTCATCTTTTCCACCATCTTCCACTCCCACTTCCTTACCCTCAACCACATCTCCCCAAAGGCTTTAGAGTAAATATGAATAACTAAAATTGATAATTAACAAATATCAACCAGTGGCCATATGTATAAAAGAAAGTAAAATTTTACCAAACAAGGAATTTTAATTAAAAGATTATACAAATTACAGAAATGACTAAATGGACGGAAATAGAGCGTGTGGTGGCGTGTTGGTTGCAGTACATTACAGGGTCGTGTCTGAGATATTAACTATTAATACTTCCTTGCAAGCTATTGTTGCCAAACTCTACCTAAATTTCCCAGTATATCTATTAATCTATTAATTTATATTTACCACCAGAAAATTTTGTTTAAACTGATCTCACCAATCTTCTGAATAACCTGCCATCTCCTTATATCGTTAAGAGCGACGTTAATGGCCATCACACTTCCTGGGGTTCTTTGACTAATTCTACGAGAGGAAATGCTATTAAAAAACTGATTAACAATTCTAATTCTATCCTTCTTAATACAGGACAGCCAACATACTTGATCCCAGCCTATCACTCTTTCTCCTGCATAGATCTGACTTGGTTTTCGGAAAAAAGCTAAGGAACCAGGACACTAAAGACCATTGAAGTTGAGTGTCCAATAACAATCTACCTACCTACTGTAATGTATTATGTGTACGCGATAAAAGTTTATTAATAAGTATTAATAAGGCGGCGAGATGAAAAAAGGGCCGGCTCTCCTTTGAAGTCTGCGGTTTGAGGATTTAGCCCCTAATCCATCAAGTGGATTTTGAGCCAGGTAAAAGTATAGTCTAGGAGCTGCAGAGAAGGTGAATGTTGCATGGAGATGTGTATTCCTGTCTCTCTAGGCTGGCCATCCAAGAGATCACCACCGAGGACCTACAGCATCTCGCCCTCATCCCGATCACCTCCAACTGTCCTATCAACTCGGTCTCCAAAGACTCCTCCACGAACTCCCCGTCGATCAAAATACCCCAACAAAACTATCCTTCTTCGTTTTCAGGGCCACCAATATATACACACTTATCCCTTCCCGTTAACATTTAGACCTCTTTGTTTAAAAGTTTTCATTTCTTTGTCCATACTTTCTTTGTCTGAATAGTTGTTATCAAACATTATCTGCCTCCAGAAAACCAGGTATAGGCGGCAGCCGTTCCGCAAGTTTACCTACTAGTCCAGTGGCTCCAGAGAAGGTGAATGTTGCATGGAGATGCGTACAGCAAATTTTTGTTCTGGGTGCTTCCCTTACCCATATAGATCATTTTTATCATGGGTACGCGTTTCTGCTATGGGTAGATTTTTCGCAAAATGGTCGCCAATATCTGCAAAATGACATAAGGAAAATCCATATATCTCTTTAACTAGTCGCTCTAGCAAATAATTCTAAATGATAAATTTTGCTCAAAACACTTTCTTACATTGAATGAAGGTAATATAGTACATTTTTTTTAATTTTTTTTTTTTTTATTTTACTTCTTGTGTACTACAACTTGGCCCGGTAGTACATATTTAAAAATGATAAATAGTACAATTTATCATATTTAAAAATTTAGAACATGAGAATATCATAATTTTATCTCTGAAACATCTCGTTCCAGTAAATATTAATAAAGGAGAACAAGATTTTTACAACTGGCCTATAACCCACATTTGCAAAATTTAGAACATGAGATAGAGTTTAATGTACATAGAAACTTATTTTGAAACCCGCAACCCTTGCTAGAGCATGGGTGTGGAAAGTTTTCTGATAGATTGTGTTCAATAATATTTGGCATCCACCATGATTCACGATCTTCATACCCATAGTAAGAATGGTCATGATATAAAAAATTTCGCACTTCCAACAGGTTATACTACAGAGCAATTTGTAAATATGCTCTTTTTATGTAAACAGCTCTTCCTTTCCGGAATCTTTTTTAAGGTATGCACAGTCCTTTGGCTTGAGAAAGTGTAGTGTTTTGTTTCAAATTTACTCATCGAATCACACCCAGTCAGTGAGCATATGGCGGGCAGCATTTACATAACTTGTTTCTCCAAACCTTTTGATATGTCATGAAGTGGAAAAAATCTTGAGATTTACTCAGTCCCAAAACTGGGAAGAATCCTTAATTGATTTAATCCATTAGAGTACTATGTATTACTTTGTGGAAGTAATACAGGGCTTATACAAAAGCGTCTGTCAGATTGCGCTATTAGGATATTTTCTTCGTTCATAGTGTTGATGCCATGATTGATGTGAATAAATAGTCGTTTATCAGCTTGTTCAAGAGAATTTTTCTACGCACTTCTGTTATCTTGTTTTGCTATGTATCAAACCTATAGGGTTTAATTAACATGCATAATATTCGCGTGTTGCGTAATAGGGTAGCTAGCCACTTCACAGCCTCTCACGGGTGGCCGGGGAACTCACACCCTTTGTTGGGTCATACAACAAAGGACCATTTCTCTACCTGCCTCTCCCTTGCCGGGTAATATTTGGGGTAAACATGATATTTTAGGTTGTTATAAAATTAAAAAAACTGGGAAGTCGGTGGGCGTGTCAAGTACAGGGGGTGGAGCCTATTCTTCAAAAAGAGCCGGAGGAGTATTTTCGAGGCTTTTGGTCCTGGCTTGTTTCTTCGGAGCTGGTTCCTTGAGTTCTTCGGAGCTTGACCCTGGAGTTCTCGCCTTACCACGATGTAGCCAATAGTCATGAGATCTCACCGATGACTTTCACTTCCGCCGATGACGCCTTACCCACATCATAGCATCTCCCTCAGATTAGGATAATTCTAGGTTAAGTTTATTTGTTACCATATAAGTTTTTAAATTAATCCAATGATGCTTACTTCTAGTTCTAATTTCATATGTCAACCTTTAATTGAATATATGTTGTTTTGATTTAACCTTCAAATTCATTTACCATTTGCATGTCACTCATCTAATTAATATATTAGATTCTTCTTCTTTATAATTAACAAATCTTAATTATGGACCCCACGGTAACCTTGTGGAGAAGAGAGTAGATTGGTTTAATTAATTAATTAGTTATAAAAAAAATACTTATTTATATTTTGTCAGGAAATTAAGTCCTGACTGGCATCCCTAAATTTAGATTACTGCATGATCCGGACTCCACAGAGAACGGACATAGCAGTTTCCTATAATTTTCAGTGCCTCTTTGCCAATAACACCGCTAAAATAGACAGTTGCTTTAGAAAATCTGAGCTAGTGATCAAGAAAATATTGTTTGAAGAATTATCGTAGTTGTGTTTTGTTATCGTTCGATATCCAAAATGCGTCCATATCCCGCTTATAGTCTCTATATATAATATCTCCCCAGCTTTGATGCTGTTGTCCACATAGAAGTCAAAAACTATATCCACCCTATTAGCATTATTCGAGAAAGAATTTAGTTCGGGTAAAATTATAGAAAACAAAATCATGGAATAAAATGCGCTGAAAAATTCTCTTGAAAAAGCTGATAAACGACTATTTATTCACATCAATCATGGCATCAACACTATGAACGATGAAAATATCCTAATAGCGCAATCTGACAGACGCTTTTGTATACGAAATGTACTGCTTCCACAGTATGTTCCCCTCTCATGAATTAAATCAATTAAGGATTCTTCCCAGTTTTGGGACTGAGTAAATCTCAAGATTCAATGTAAAAAAGTGTTTTGAGCAAAATTTATCCTTTAGAATTATTTGCTAGAGCGACTTGTTAAAGAGATATATGGATTTTCCTTATGTCATTTTGCAGATATTGGCGACCATTTAGCGAAAAATCTACCCATAGCAGAAACGCGTACCCATGATAAAAATGATCTATATGGGTAAGGGAAGCACCCAGAACAAAAATTTGCTGTACGCATCTCCATGCAACATTCACCTTCTCTGGAGCCACTGGACTAGTAGGTAAACTTGCGGAACGGCTACCGCCTATAATTGGTTTTCTGGAGGCAGATAATGTTTGATAACAACTATTCAGACAAAGAAAGTATGGACAAAGAAATGAAAACTTTTAAACAAAGAGGTCTAAAAGTTAACGGGAAGGGATAAGTGTGTATATACTGGTGGCCCTGAAAACGAAGAAGGATAGTTTTGTTGGGGTATTTTGATCGACGGGGAGTTCGTGGAGGAGTCTTTGGAGACCGAGTTGATAGGACAGTTGGAGGTGATCGGGATGAGGGCGAGATGCTGTAGGTCCTCGGTGGTGATCTCTTGGATGGCCAGCCTAGAGAGACAGGAATACACATCTCCATGCAACATTCACCTTCTCTGCAGCTCCTAGACTATACTTTTACCTGGCTCAAAATCCACTTGATGGATTAGGGGCTAAATCCTCAAACCGCAGACTTCAAAGGAGAGCCGGCCCTTTTTTCATCTCGCCGCCTTATTAATACTTATTAATAAACTTTTATCGCGTACACATAATACATAATGTGGTTGAGGGTAAGGAAGTGGGAGTGGAAGATGGTGGAAAAGATGAGGAGGCTGTGGATGGTGTGGAGGGGGCAGGGGAAGGAGAGAGGGAAGGAGTTGGCTGTTTCGGTCAATTTACTTACGACTGAGACGCTGACCGGGTTAATAACTTCTATGGGTTTCTTAAAAACAGTTTGCTTAATATTAATTTCTTTAGTTTGGACACTAACATTTTTTAAATTATTTTTTAAAACATTAGAAAATAAAATATTTACTGAAATAAGGTGTAATGTCTGTTATTTCTTTTTTGCTGCCAAATAAGTAGTTTTTTCAGATTCTTGAATACGTTTAATTTCTTTTTCTTTTATAAAAATAGGACATACTTTTGAAAAAAAAAGTCATATTGACCCATACAATTAACACATTTTACAGGGCCACTGCATTCCGTGCCCTCATGTTTAGTTTTGCCACAAAACCTGCATAGCGCTTCTTTTTTACAAGCTGTTTTAACATGGCCGAATTTTAAACACGAATAGCAACGAGTGGGATTTGGTGTGAATTACTTAATTTCAACATTATAAAAACCTATTTTAATTTCTTTTGGCAAGTTAGGGTTGTTAAATGTAAAAATATAATTGTGACTATTAAATGTTTCACCGTTTTTAAAATATGTCATTCTTTTTACATCCGCCACGTTTTGTGGTTTGATTACCACGCGAGGCCTAGACTTCTATTTAATTTGAAATATGGTTACTCTTTAATTTTTAACTTATATAAGATACTGCATTTTATAAGTTTATCAGATTGAATTGTTGAGAACGCTTTCACTAATAGTGTGCCGTTTCTTAGCTTTTTTTTTATCATTTTTACCTCACCTACTAGAGAATTTATTCCTCTATAGATCAAAAAAGGTGAAACCTTTTTAAAATCCATGGCATTTCCCTCATCATCATTTTCCTCTCTACTAATAATGAAAAAATTAACACATGATGGGTCAGTGTTACAATTTTTTTAGTGTTTTCCTTCCAGCAGTAACCCTGTTGGAAGGGATTTTATTCTTTTCTGTACACACCATACTTGTACAAAGTATACAATGTACATGTAAATATTATTTTTGATTTGATTATAATTTTACATGTGTTGAAAGGTATAAAAAATATAAAAATAAACAAGAAAAATAAAATAAAATAAAACAAAGAATAAGAAGTTATATAACATAAATAATTTAAAATTCAATAAAAACAGCAACAAAGTTATGTAGAGAAAAGTTTATGAATATTTAGAGGTTTAGAGATATTTCATATTTATATCCTCTATTTTAATGATTGAATTTTTAAGAAATATTTGGAAATTTTCAAATGAATTGTTCATCAAACATTGACCATCCACCGGCCAATGTCCTAGTTTCTGTACTGTTTTTGTCTGTAGAATAGTTATGTAGTCAGTGAGTAGTCTGCATTCATATATGAGGTGGTGTATATTTTGTTCTTGAGTGAAATCACAAGGACATAGGAAAGAATCTCTTATTTTAAATCGATAGAAATAACTATTTACTGCCGCATGTCCTGTGACTCCTTGTGTAATGTAAAAGTTAGTCCATGAGTTTGATTTAATGTAGGTCCGTAAGTCTGGAATGAAGTTAATACTATATCGACTACTGTCTGTAAATGTTTAAAATATTTTGATGTTATAATTGCTAATATGTCATCTGCAAAGGCCAAAATCGTCGCGTTTGAAGGTAATCGTTCTTTTAACAGTGAGTCAACAATTAGGTTCCATAAAAGAGGAGTGCAGCACGAGCCTTGTGGTGTCCCAATAGACTGATTTCTATGTAAGCAACGTTGTTTGTCACTAAAGATACAGATCTATTGCTAAGATAATCTTTAATAATCCTGTAAATGTTACGTGGGCATTGATATTTAATAAGAGTACTAAAAATTGACGGCCATCAAGCATTGTCAAACGCTCCAGTGATATCAAGCGATTTAATAGCGGTATGCTGGTTATTATTCAAGGCATTTTGGATAATATTTATGGCTTTCATTACTGCATGAACCGAGCTTTTTTGTGGCGTAAATCCAAATTGGTTTTCACTGAGGAGCTTATTACTGTAAAGATAATACGACAACCTGTTATGTATTAACTTTTCCAAGATTTTACCACCTGTTGGAATAATACATATAGGTCTGATAGAGGAAATATCTTCAGGTTTTTTCCCCGGTTTATTTAATAGCACCAATTTAGACTTTTTCCAAAAATCTGGAAAACGTCCAAGGCTGAAGCATTTAGAATATATATTATATATAGTTTGTGGAAATGTTTCGTATACTTTTTTGTATATTAAAGAGTTTACTCCGTCTATGCCTGGTGTTTTGTTATCATTGAGATTGTTAATAACATCTGATAACTCTAATTGCGTAACCGGAAGATCGTCAACTGTTTCGGGTAAACTGTTCGCAGACTGTCTCATGGTGACATGTATGTCTGAATCTGTGGTAGGATCGTCCAATTTAATTAAGTTATTAACAATGTAATCATAGGTATCATTAATTGAGGTCGTGTAGGTACCATCTGATTTTCTTAAATTTTGTAAAATGAATGGTTGTGGTATTTTCCCAGCTGCGTATTTGTATGGCCATTTCCATGGATTTCTGGTAGGAATACTCTGGCAGTATTCTTTCCAAGATTCCATTTTTTTTTTGCCTTTAATACATCGCGAATATGCCCGTTTAAGATTTAAGTAATGATGATGCCTATTTGTCCTTAATAAATCATTTAATTTGGTTTTTTGGTATAACCTGCGGGCTCGGTTAGTTGATTTCCGCAGATTTTCCAATTTTTCATCCCACCACGGGTTTAATTTTTGGCCTGAATATTTTTTTGAAGTACTGATATTCATAATTTTGAAAGATTTATTGCAGGTTTTGATTAAAAATTTATGAAACCTGTGTACGAATTGATCGAAAGGAGTTCTATTTAGTTTTGAGGTTAATTGTTCATCTAAATTGATAGTACTATTGATATTGAAAATAATGAACGTTTGTAACGGTTAAATCGATATTACTTTGTCCTTGCCTGCTGAAAAAAGTAGGAAGGCCATTATTGACATTACATATATTTATATTATTGTCAATAATGAAATTTTCTAGAGTCCTACCACGATTATTAGTCAATAGATCATGCCACAATCTAGATCGACAGTTTGTATCCGCACCGATTACAATTCCTCGATCTGAAAATCTATCGATTACGCGTTTTAGGTTATCAGTGTCTTCTACAACATCTCTATTGATATCAAAGTAGGCGGAGATGAAAATAATCGGAGTCTTATCAATCATAACCTGTACCATTGTAACATCTGGATTAGAAAGATCACCCAGCAACATAGCATCTATTTATTTACTATTAACAATGAAAAGAGATCTGCAATGGGTTAGGTTTACAGAAAACTCTCGATATCCTGAACTTGAGCGAATTTTTTCTCCCTAAATATGGTTCTTGTATTAAAGCAATTTGTATTTTATTTTTTGTATGTATTCCTGTAATAGTATTTTTGATTTTTAAGAATGTTGTGTGTTTAACTGTAGAATGTTTAATGTTTGCATATTTGTATTTACTGCCATTGTGGTAATTGTAATTTAGTTGAACCGCAGTAGTTTGTATTTTTAATTAGGCGGTGGATGGCATTTATATAAGATGGACAACACTTACTTGTTGCTAGATGTTTTGAATTTACCCTAAAGTGTGCCTTGCAATGTCTGTTATAATTGACACAATTGATACATTGTTGTTCTTCTTCTTTCTTGGGGCAATCCTGGGTGTGATGTTCCCCGCTGCAGATGGCGCACGTCAGCTTGCTCTTACAATGCTTCTCAGGATGATCAAACTTGCAGCATTTTTTACACTGTCTCACCGATATGTAGTCCGCTGCTGAACAAATAGTATGGAATAATTTGAGACGATTATTCAACAGAAGGTCACGCAAATTTGGGGTTATTTCCAACAGAGCATGTCGGGGGCTCGTTGATGTTTTTCCACCAATAATTGTGAGTAATTTGACGTTTTCTTCTGCGATTTGAAGCTCACTATTTTGAGTAATTAGAGTACGAATCAAATTATCTTTACTAACCTCTTCAGGAAGCCTTCTAATTATTATTTTGGGGTTGTATTTTTTTGGGATGTCAGCTTTAAGACTTTCATCACCTCTGAGAACTTCTTCCATCGTTTCGACGTCTCTACTATCTGTAGTTTCAACCAAAATCTTCCCATCACGTATGTTTTTGATATTTTTGATACCCAGTCCCAAAGAGACAGGATTAATTTTGGATTTAAATGCCTTTTTAGTAACTTCAGAATTAGAATTGTCATTCTTTAATGAGACCATTAGAACATGTGAAGGAGAAGTAATTACAGGCTTATTCACATTTTTCACTGCAGCAGAATAGGTTAGGTTAGTATTTGTTTCAATCTTCCTAAAATCTTTATTCGAGGCTGCCTCATTTTCCGTAGTGATTTGCAATTCTTCTAGAATTGTTACTGTTTCTTGAATAATGCAAGATCGGTCTTTTTTATTTTTAGCAGCTTCTAATGATTTGATTTTTTTAAGAGCACTTTTAATTAGATCTATTTTTGACGCCATCATATGATCTATATACCAATAGTTACAATTATTTTCGTTAATATTTTTAAATTTTTCTTTCTTCCTCTTTCAGCCATAATGGCTAATGAATGATAATTAGAAAAAACACAATATAATAATAAAGGAAAATAAACAAGAGAAAAAAGAAAGAAACAAAAACGAATAAAGAAAAAAAGTAAATAAATAAAGAAAGAAAAAGTAAAAGTTCAGCTCTTATCTGAGTAGTTGTTCGAGTTGATCCTCGGCAGCTCCACAAATCACGTCTTTACTCTACCGATTCTAAACACAAACTCGCCGTTTCCTTGGTAAGGGTCCATGTATCACAAGCGTACGGCTACATGTTACAATGGGCCGGATCACCGTCTTGTAAATAATAATCTTGGCCTTTTTTTTGACAGGTTCCGAAATTTTAATAGTTTTTGAAGGGAAAACATACATCTGCTTACCTGTTCTTTTCAACATACATCTGGTCTCTTGGGTTACTATCGCAAATTTGTTCCCCGATTCTCAGAAACCGCCAAACCATTAACCGAATTACTAAAAAACGACACAATATTTAATTGGACAGAAAAATGCGAAACTTCCTTCCAAAAACTAAAACATTTCCTCACGTCGCAACCTATCTTACAATTTCCCAATTTTGAAATACGTTTCATCTTAACGATAGACGCTTCTAATACAGCAATCGGTTCCGTACTATCTCAAGGAAAAATTGGAAAAGACTTACCTATCGCATACTATTCTAAGACATTAAAAAACACTGAAAATAATTATTCAACCACCGAAAAAGAATTATTAGCCACCGTAGAATCAATAAAACATTTCAGACCCTATCTCTTCGGGAACAAATTTCTTATCGTATCAGATCATAAACCCTTAACTTGGCTAATGAATTGTAAAGACCCCTCTAGTAGACTCGTCCGTTGGCTTCTAAAATTATTAGAATATGATTATAAAATTCAGTATAAAAAAGGAACTTTAAATAAAAACCCGGACGCACTTTCAAGGCCCATTTTACAAATCTCTAAACTATCTTTCGAGAATTGTAAAAATGATATTCACCTGATATTCTGAAAGATTCAACTACAACGGCATCAAACTTCGTCATTCCATTGTCATGCAATCTCTTACCCTCGTCACCAAACTATCACTTCGCGAAAGATCACTTAAATCTATTACAAAATCCGAAACTTAAAAACATCTTTCAAATTAAAAATAATTTATTTTTCATTTTCATAAAGGAGTACGAACGCGACATACCAAATGAATAAACGTTTTTTGATATTCTCCTTTCATTAAAAATATTACTAGAAAATAATAAAACACGATCGTTTAAAACTTTAACAATTAGCCCCGTCAATATCTCCAACTTCAATCAAATGCTACACAATTTATTTAATAACTAAAATTATAAAATCTATAATGATACAATTCAACAAATAACAGATGAAAGCGAAATTCAAAAAATTATTCAAGATTATCATAATTCAATCTTAGCAGGCCACCAAGGTGTGGAAAGAACCTATCAACCTGTCAAAACAAAATACCATTTCCCTAATATGAAACAGATAATAAATGACTACATAAACAAAATGCTCTCGATCAAACATAAAACCACTAGTCCGTATCACCCTCAAACGAACGGTTCGCTAGAAAAAGTACTGTTATAAACAGTAAGAAAACTTCGAAATGAAAGGCTTTTATTCACTTAGGATTTTGTACATCCATTTTAACATATTACATACACTTCCCACACTTTCTAGTTCTCATATAAGTTGCCTTCTCTTTGGTTATTTATAAACAGTCATCGTCACCACAAGTACACTTAAGCCTAAAAGATTATTTAAAATGTTACAAAAATCGTATAGTATTGTATCAACAATGATGCAGAAGACTGGGATGAATTCATAAATTTCGCCGCACTTTCCTACAACACGCATATTCAGAAATCTACCCATTTAACCCCATTGTTTCTCCCTAAAAAAATTACTTTCCGTAACATAAAATCCCTCACCCGAAAGAAGATTTTACCTGATCTTGAAATCCTAGATTGGAATCCAATTTACTCCTGTTCCGCAATTGACACAATGGTTGAATTGCTTACTAACAACCTCCTCTCTATCCTCAATATCCATGCCCCTCTTAAAACCTGCTCCGTGGATGAACCTAGAAATAAGAGACTTGCAAAGAAGACGTGAGGCTGCCCGAAGACGCTTCAGACGCACCAGGCTCGATGTTGACTACCAAGCTTTTAAGGTTCTCCGCAATTGAACTCAAGCTACCATCCGGAGAACGAAATCCAATTACTACCACGAAGTCATTTCATCCGCACCCGATCCCAAATCCAAATGGCAGCTCCTCCGCAAACTTTCTGTTGTTCAAAATAGACCTAGTCTCTCTCCCTCAGGAGCCTGTCCTGTCACACCTGATGAGTTAAATTCTTATTTCGTCTCCACCCCTACACCCACTCCTCTATCCTCGCATTTACCTCTCTTTTAACCTGTATTTAATGATAATTATTTTTAGTTTTCTTACATCTCCCCAACCGAGCTCATTTCCTCCATAATAAAATCCCACACTAATTTAACCGGATTAGATGGTATTCCTATCAAACTGATAAAATTATGCCTTCTTGAAATCCTTCCGGTTCTCCTCTTCATATATAATTTTTCCCTTCTGAATTCTGTATTTCCCACCTCCTAGAAAAAGGCCCTAATTCATCCAATAATCAAAAACCCGGATCCTACATCCCCAAAAGATTACAAACCGATTTCCATACTTTCAAACCTCTCTAAGCCCCTTGAAAGATTAGTACAATCCCAAAACTCCAATCACCTCGAAGATTCTAATTTATTTGATCAGTTCCAATATGGTTTCCGCCCCGGCTACTCCACTCAATCAGCTCTTACCAAAATCATCTGTGACATCCAGGCTGCAATGGATAAAAAATAATTAACTATCCTAATCCTCCTAGACTTTTCCAAAGCTTTCGACTCCTTAGACCATCCTCCATCCTCCATATCATCCTCTTTTCCGAACTGAAATCCCTAGACTTCTACAATAGTGCTCTCCTCTGGTTTCATTCATTCCTTTCCCACCGTACTCAATCAGTAACCATTTCCAACCAAGGTTCATCCTCTTTCCTTACTTTGCGAGCAGGTGTAGCTCAGGGATCGAGTATTTCCACTCTTCTTTTTAATTCATATATTAATGATCTTTCAAACTCCATTCAGTATTGCTCCTACCACCTCTACGCCGATGATTCTCAAATTTGCTTTTCCTTTCCTCCATCCGAGTTACCAACTGCATTTTCCGAAATTCAGGAAGACCTAGATGAAATCTGTGCCTGGGGAAGCCAGAATAAATTAACGTTCAACGCAGCTAAAACTCAAGCTATTGCAATATGATCCCATTTCCTCCTTCGATTGAACTCCAACTTCCCTACTTTGTACCTAAATGGTCACCCTATATCTTTCCACTCCTCTGTTAAAAACTTAGGTTTAACCATCGACCAAACCCTCTCCTGGAAATCCCATGTTGCCCAAATTTCCCGACGATCAATTGGCATCCTGAAATTATTTCACTGTTCCCGGCATTTACTTCCTCTATCCACTCGTAAACTTCTAATATCCTCCCTCATCTTACCCCAATTTGACTATGGATGTGTGATTTATGGTGGGCTCTCGACGACTCTTGAGAAAAGATTAAAGCGTATTATGAATTGCTTTATAAGGTTTGTCCTCGGAACCTCAAGACGGTCTCATATGTCCCATCTTTACACCGAGTTAAATTGGCTCTCCCCTTCCTTCCGTGGAGATTACTTCCTTGGTATATTCCTCTTCCAAGCTATTAACACATATCATCCTCCTTTTATCCTTAACATCCTACATTTCAAGTCCTTAATCCAATCACTACATACAAGATCCCGTCTCTCCGATCTTTACAGAACAACTCACCGATCTCTCCGTCACCCCATCCTACAGAACAACTGCATACCAACGTTCCTTTCTTGCCCGTTCCGCTATTCTGTGGAATTCTCTTCTTTCCTCTATTCGCAAAACATCTTCCCTCGGAATTTTTAAAACACACCTCTTCAACCATCTTATCTCCTTGCAGACTGGTTTTATTTAATCATATGGGTGCTTTATAACTAGAGACCGGATTTTTGTGCAGTAAAAAATCAAAAAATGTGCAGTAAAATACTCAAAATATGCAAAATCGTGCAGTTAAAAACTGAAAATATGCAAAATCGTGCAGTAAAAAACTCAAAACGTGAATTTAAAAACTTAATACATGCCGCAATCCATTTATTTACACAAATATGCAAAACTTAACCAGCCTTGAATAAACCTAAGGACATTTCGACAAACGTTTCGTTTTAGTGTTAATTCAATCTAAAATACTAAAATTTGGGAAAAAAAAGGATTTAAATAAAAATGTTCATTAAAAGAAATATAAATATCTTTATTAAAATTTCCTTTTACCTGGAAACAAAATATAATTCAATGTTTTTGAAAAATAAATTAGTTTTTAAATGTTTCGTGAAAATGTAAATTATAAATTTCAAAATATTTCTTAGTAAAATTATGCCGCCTGTCACTTAAAATGTTCTTTAGCAAAGATAAGGAACGTTGTACTTCTATGGACGTAATATTACAATTTTTGTAACTTGCGATTGTGGGTGGATCCAGATTATCAGCTTCTATTTCCTTTCCTATTTCCGTTGGTACAATAATTTAATTTTTTTAACGAATGTAGCCGTAGTTTTCTCAAGGATTGACTTGAATTTTGAAAACAAATTACTTCCCTTTTAATTTTCAATTCAGTTTAAGCTTTCTTCGAGAGTTTCAATAATTTCGATTTGGGAATTCAAGGATTGATTTCGGTATTCCAATCGTATCAGAGCGGTTGACAGGTGCGATTTAATAAACGTTAAATCGGATATGATAGTCAGTGGATTTAATTTTTTTTTTTCAAAATTGATTTTATCTCGACTTCTTCTTATTTATTCATAGATTTTTAAAACTTTGGAAATTATCGGCCTAAAATAGTACTGCATTTAACTATGTACCCCATCGCGTTAAAAAAGGTTCTAGGGGAAGTTCACATTGCATTTCATTGCGATACTTTACTACACGAGATGGGGATTTGAGGAATACTTTTTTTCTGTTGTTTACCAGCTTATTGACTCCTGGGAAAATGTCTCGCACTTTTTCAAACACCCGAATGAACCAATGAGCTACGCATGTGACGTGAATCATATTTGCATAACATATTTTGAGAGCTTGACCGGTTGCCATCATGTAAGGAGCTGTATCTGTCACTAATAGCAGAACTTAGTTCTGGTATTTTTAAACAAATCCATTAGGCTGTCGTTAATGAAACGTGAAACTGTTTCATGGTTTGTACTCAAAATTACTTTACATGAAACTAACAATGGTGTCGGTTCGATGTTCGGATGAAGAACACCGATTAAAATATTACAAATATAAGGGCCTCTTTCGTTGGTAGTTTCATCGACCATGGTAATGGTCTCCAATTTTTTCTCGAATTTTCATAATTGTCGAGTTAAAACAACTTCTAAATAGTTTTTTTTATCAGAGTAATTTCGTCCGGTATTATTTTCTGAGTGTAAGTTGTTAAAAATGTTCGGAAAGATGGTGAGTGAAGTTTGAATAAAGGAATTTGCACCTACTAATGCTTGACACAGGCCATAATCATTTTTTATAGATCAATAAAAAACACTTACATTATTTGCAATGTGCGTCTATTTGCTATTAAAAGTAGTAGTTCACAAATACATTTGGTTTAAGCGACTTTTTACTATCAATTTAAAACTAATTTTTTTTTTTTTTTTTTTTTTATTGATTGCTTTAAAGTATAAACTTTATGGCAATTGAGTTAGCCAATAACAATAATAATTACATAATAGTAAACAAACAATAAATACAAATAGAAAAAGAGTTTTACATGTTATATAATTAGTACTAACAGAAAAAGCATTTCTTCATATTATAATAATTCATACGAACATATTTTTTTTTTTTTTTTTCTTACAAGCTATAATGATATATACAAACAGAGAAAAATAAAATAAAAATGAAAGCATACATTTTTAGAATTTATAATAATCAATATTGATTATAGTCTAGGGTGACAGAAGTTGTAGCAGCAATTGCAATAGAATCCAATATTTTATTTAGTTAATTCAAAAGAAATAAATCAATTACTTTTTGCTAGCGTTCAAAACATTTAAAATAAATAGGAAGACGTTATTTATCTTTTCAATTCTATTGTATGATAAAGTATTTTCCAAAGATAGACTATCATCTGTTTGAACTATATAGTCTTTTAGGTATTTTTTTCGAAAATTATGAAATGAAATGAAATGAAATGAAAATAAATTTTATTCTGGGGCCATTGCCCCTTAAGAATAATTATAATGAACAATTATTGGCGGCCTAGCTGCCGTATGTATAATTTAGAAATATAATAAAGACAAGAAAATACAATTTAAATTAAATTAAGGAATTGAAAAAAAAAACTTAAATTACAACATAAAGTAATAAGATTAATAATACATGTTTTAAAATATCACACGAAAACAAATTAAATCTTAAGGTTCGAAATTGAAAATAAGCTACAAAAACAAATTAGGAAAAAAACAAAAAAATATTTAACAAAAGAATGCGGTAGACAAAGCTAAGAAATATAAATTATACGGAAAAATAATGTATCTCTGATAAATAATATAATTATGCTGAAACCAATTATACAAATTTAGTGCAATGGTACTAAAGTAATTCTGTACAAATCAATATTATGCTTTGAATATTCATACTTCATTTTAAAACATATTTTCTTCATTGATGTGACTATTAGATTGAGTTTCTAATAAGTAAACGAAAAGACGTGATTTGAAGCTATTATAAGTGGAGGAATGGCGAATGATGGAAGGGAGGGAGTTCCAGAAGTTCGAAGCTCTAGAAATAAAGGAGCGTTTGAAGGATGTTGTGTTAAAGGAAGTTAGGTAGAGGTCTGAAGAACGGGATCTGGTTTTGCGGGAACTCACTGATGATTTTAATGTTAATGCTATCAGGATATAGGGAGGTGACTGAGAGGAAAGTGATTTGTAAAGGAACGAACCCAGGAAGTATTGTCTTCGGAAGGAGGGAAATAACCATTTTAATCTTGTGTAGTGGTGAGATACATGGTCATAACGTGATATCCCTAGAACGAATCTCAGGCAACAGTTCATGAGCTTCTTCAATCTAGCGTCTTGAGATGCAGAGAGGCCTCCGTACACCACACTACCAAAATCAAAATGGGGGAATATGAGGGAGGTAATTAATAGTTGACGAGTTGATTGAGGGAGGAATTTACGGGAGCGGTTTAGGAGTCGAAGAGTGGAAATTGTTCGGCGGATAATTAGGGAAACATGGTCTTTCCAGGAAAGGGTTTGGTCAAAGACAATGCCGAGGTTCGTAACGGAGTTGTGGAAGTTTATGGGATTGGAGTCTATAGAGAAATTAGGGATTCCAGGTAAGGAGTTTGAGAAGGACCCTGGAGCCCAACACAATAGCCTTGGATTTGCTTGCATTCAGTTTCAATTTATTAGCAAAGGCCCAAGAGGATATTGTGTCAAGATCAGCTTGCATCTTTGCGATAGCTTCCTGCAGTTCACTAGGGAAAAAGGAAAGGTAAATTTGTGAGTCGTCCGCGTAAAAATGAGAGGAACAATGTTTTATGAGGGGATAAACGTCATTAATGTAGGAACTAAATAGAGAAGGTGATATTGAGGAGCCCTGAACCACACCAGAGGTGATTGGGAGGGGAGAGGAAGGGGGAAGGTTAGGAATTTGGACTATCTGGGTGCGGTCAGAAATAAAGGATTGGATCCATCTGGTCGCACTATGAGAAAAGGAAAAGTTATTAGCTAGTTTGGAAAGGAGTAGGTTGTGATCGTGTCTTTGGCACTCTAACAACAGATGTTTACAGCTATTTACGATGAATAAGCTACAATCTTCACATTTTTCATTAGCTTTAATTTGCAAACTGTTATTTTTAAAAAATATTTTCAAGTAGTCACATTTGACTATTCTCAGTTGGCTAACGGTTCTTATTTGGTTATATTAATGTTATGTTTTAAATAATCTTCCGGCTGAGGGTTATTAAAATTTGAAATTTTCATAAATAATGAGTTATACCTTGTATTTAAAGTACGATCAATGTCTGCCGATAATAAATGATTAGTGGCTTTTTCTATTATGTTATTTTTATTAGATAATAATTTTTGTGGATTGAAAAAATTTTGAAAGTGTTCTGGGATATTGCCGTTAATGGTTAATTGTTTAATTTTAGATACCCAGTTATATTGAAAATCTGGTTTATTGGTATGTAAATCTAAAAGTCTTTCTAGGCAGATACGGGGAATGATTTTAATTGAAAAATATATTATTTTTTTTAGTACTGGGACGAATAACGGATTCCGTCCTTTTTCTAATCTTACAATATAATTTGGTGTGCATTTGGGCCAGAAATATAGTGTTTTTAGAAATTTAAGTATATAAGAATATTTTCGATAGTTTCCAGGTAGTTTAAACTCCAGATCTGAGCTGCATACCGAAGTGTTGATGAGACCATAGCATCAAAAAGAACCATTTTTGATTCCCAGGAATCACTTTTACCCTTTATAATTATTGCTTTTACTTTTGCGCTTGCAATAGTTGCTTTTGGTACAAAGTGATCAGCTGCTTTTGCAAACTTTCCTGTTGAGGTAAATGGTACTCCTAGATAATTATAAGCCTTTTTTATTTGTAGTTGATTTTCTTTCCAGTAGAATGGTTTTATTTTTTTTGTTTTAGGGGATTTGTGGAAAACTACTATATTGCTTTTATCTGGGTTTAGGAATAGCGAATTTTGATCACAGTATGTTTCTAGTATTTTCAACTTCTTCTGAGTACTTTGCCATGAATTACTTAAAAGGACAATGTCAGCAAATAGGAGCATTATAACCTCTTTGTTTTTATTAATGGAAATCCCACTCGCCCCGTTACTTTGGAAATATAATAAAATATCTTAAAGAAATAAAATGAAGAGTACTGGGTTTAGGCTCTCACCCTGAAGAAGACCTGAGCTAATATTGATGTTTTCAGAAACTTCGTTGCCAACTTTTATATGCATGCTTGCGTTATCATATAACATTTTCATTACTCTGATAATTTTTCCACTTAGTCCCACATCAAACAATTTCTGCCATAGTCAATCATGGTTTATTGAATCAAACGCCTTTTTAAAATCTGCAAATATAGCACATACGTAGCTTCCTTTAGCGCGCAAATTAATATTTATTAGTGAAGAAAGCGTGAAAACGTGTTCTTCGCATCCTCTTCCTTCTCTAAAACCTGCTTGTTCTTCAGGAATTAATTTTTCCATCTCCACCCATCTCATGATTCTTTGTGACAGCATAGCTGTAAACAATTTCGTAGCATTGTTTATCAAAGAGATGCTGCAATAGTTTGTTATATCCTTCTTGTCTCCTTTCTTGTGGACTAGATGAAATTTTGATATAGACCATAGAGACGGGGGTTTCTCAGTGTCCATGATCATGTTATAGAGGTTTAGGAGGTAGTGTTCCCATTCAGGAGTTAAATTCTTAAAAACTTCATAAGCGATATTATCAAATCCAGGAAACTTATTTATTTATTTATTTTTTTGATACAATATTGTCATTCCTCTAGTGGGTAACAGAAAAGAAATTAACATGTAATATTGTTTTTTTCCCGTATAACATGTTGTAATATTCTACCCATTGTTTTATTTCTATTTCGTTTCTATGAGTTGAGGGTGGTTTAAGGGATTTGATTACTTTCCGAAATTCTGTACTATTTTTAACGTTTTGTAATTTTTTTATAATATCAGTACGGTATTCCGCTTTCTTCATAAGTATTATTTTGTTTTAGCATTTAGATATTCTTGAACCGAATTTTCTTCAAAATTACTTTCGATCATTAAAGTATATTTTTTGTGATAAGGTCTCTTTAATTGTTTACATTCGAGGTCAAACCATATTTTTTTTTGCGAAGTGGTGTTATTATTAGGATATTTTTTCAGCTTCATTAGTTGTGATTTTAGAAGTGAATCTGTAAGGCAGGCAATCATATTTTCATATATCTTGTAGGTGTCATTATCATTGTAATAAATCCTGTTAGATGTTTGAAGGTTTTTATAAAATTCTTTAGTCTTGTTTTTGTCCCACTGTCCTTTTTTTTTTTTTTTTTTTTTTTTTTTTTTTTTTTTTTTTTTTTAAGAAAAATGAACTTTATTCTGAGACAACTTGTCCCCTAAGAATAACAAAACGAGTACAATACATAGAACAATCGTCTGGCTATGATAATTAATTATAATAAATAATAATAAAAATTGATTAATAATTAAATTATGAGTTACAAAAATGAATTAAGGAAACTTGTAATAGGATACATCTTATGTGTACTATTATAATGTATATAACTTAAATATTCATGTTTTACATTTTCTCGGAAGATTGAAGATCCAGGAGGTAAAGAAATAGATGTTGTTTAAAGGAAGTAAGAGTGGAGCTTTTTCGAATTGTGATGGGCAATGAATTCCATAAAGAGGAAGCACGGATAATAAAGGATTTCTCGAAGGATGCAGTTCGATGAGCCGGAGTTGATGGGTTGGGTTCTAGTATTTAAAAGGTGAACGGGGGAGCGCAGAGTAAGGAGGTCATGGATATAGGCGGGTTTTTTGGTTTTTAAGGTTTGGAATATTAGAGCACCCAGGAAGTATTGACGTCGAAAACTGGGGTAAAGCCAACCAATTTCAGAATACTTATGAGATATGCGAGAACGTCTGGAGATCCCGAAAATAAATCTAATAAAACAGTTCATTACTCTTTTACATCTCATCTCGAGCTCATCAGACAGTCCTCCATATACTGTGCATCCGTAGTTAAAGTTAGGGAAAATGAGTGATGATACTAAAAGTTTTCGAGTACTTAATGGTAATAAATCACGGTAATGTGAGAGTTGCTTAAGAATAAAAATGGATTTCCTCGTGATTTGAGAGATATGGTTATTCCAAGTAAGATGTTGGTCGAAAGTTATTCCCAGATTTTTAATGGAATTTTGGAAATGAATTGGACGGTTTTTGAGGAAAAGCAGTGGATAGTAGGGAAGAGCTTTTAGGTGAGGTTTTGACCCAATGAGGATAGCCTTTGTTTTTTCTGGATTCAGACTTAATTTATTCTCCACTGCCCAAAGGTTAATGCTATCTATGTCTTTCTGTAGCTTACAAATCGCCTCTAGCATATTTGAAGGATGAAATGATAAATATATTTGCAAGTCGTCAGCATAAAGATGATATTGGGAGTAGTGGATGCGATTCGGTAAGTCATTAACATAAATAGAAAATAGGGTGGGTGAAAGAGAAGATCCCTGGGGGACTCCTCGCGAGAGTGGTAGTGAAGATGAGTGAGGTTTTCCAGGTATAATTACTGTTTGGAAACGGTTGGATAAAAAGGAAAGAAGCCAGCTTAACGCACTATTAGATATTGAGAGGTTATGGAGTTTGGAGAGAAGGATTGTATCGTCAACAGAATCAAAAGCTTTTGAAAAATCAAATAGAATCAGGATCGTAATATTCTGTTGGTCTAAGGAGGAATAAAGGTCTTGGGTAATTTTTACCAAAGCAGATTGCGTGGAATATCCGGAACGGAAGCCTGACTGGAAAGGATTAAGGAGGGCTTTACATTCAAGAAAGGAGGCGAGTTGGGAATGTGCTAATCTTTCTAATGGTTTGGATAAATTTGATAGGATTGATATAGGTCTGAAGTGGGAAACTGAAGAAGGAGAAGGTACTTTGTTCAATGGACGGACAAGGACTTTTTTCCAAGCTGTAGGAAAAATGGAGCTTTGTTAGGAGAAATTATATATGTGGAGCAGGGCAGGTAAGATAACAGGAAGGCAGAGTTTTATTAATTTTAAAGGTATTTGATCCAAGCCGCAGTCGTTGGTATGAGATTTAAAGACTGAATCGATTAGGTCATTAGGTGAGATATTAAGAAAATAAAAGTTATTAGAATTGAATGGGGTTTGAGGAATAGAATAGGATAAGGTGTTTACAGGGATTTCATTAGGGTGGGGGTCAGCAAAATAGGAATTAAGTTCTTCTGGAGTGACTGGATAGTTGTCATCAGGTTTGGAACTGGATACTGAAAATTTTCTCAAAATTTTCCATTGAGATTTAGGATCAGGAGCTTGGGATAGAATACTACGAAAATACTGCATTTTAGCACGGCGTAAAGAGGACTGGGTAAGGTTTCGAAGAAGTTTAAAAGATGAATAATCTTCTGAATGTCTAGTTCGCCTGAAGCGTCTCCTGGCAGCATCTCTTCGCTTCATCAGATTTCTAATGTCGGGGTTTATCCATGGAGCTGGCAGTCGTCGGATAATTGAGGTTTTGAGAGGGGCAAGATGATTAAGGACAGTATAAAGGTTCGATGTGAGGCATTCCACCATTTCGTCAATTGAGGATAGGGAATAGATGGATTCAATGGAATGGGATAGGGAGTCAAGTAGAGGTTCTATTCCATCTGGGGTTATGAGCTCAAGATTTCGCCAAGATATTTTCTTGGGAATAAGAGTAGGAACAGATATCTCATAAGAGATTTGGATTAGATCGTGGCATGAAAGGAAAGGTACTGGATTTTGAGAGAAGGATAATAGGTTTTTAGGAGAGTCAACAAACATGAGGTCAATTAATGTATCTGTGAACTGGGTATGATGAGTTGGTTGGAAAGGTACTGTAAAAAGATGAAGGGAATACACCAAGTCCATTAGATAAATCTTATCAGGCGAATCTGAGAGAAGGTTAGTATTGAAGTCACCAGCTATGATGATATTATTATATAAAGGAACATAAGTGAAAAGGGATGATTCGAATTAAGGGTCGAATTTGACCTGAGGAGGGCGGTAAACTATGATGTATAGTAGAGAAATTGATTCAGAGGAGATTTCAGTAAACATGTATTCTGGGTGTGGAATATCAGGAGAGCTGGATTTTAGAAGAATTTTTACCCTCAGATTGTCTCGGACATATAAGGCAATACCTCCACCAGTTCGATCCATCCGATCATGGCGAATGAGGGTGTAATCAGGAATAGATACGGAAGAGGAGGGAATATATGCCAGCTTTCAGAAACGGCAATGATGTGGTAGGTGTTATGGAGAAAGTAGTCATAGAATTCATCGAAATGTGCTGGGAGGGATTGGGAGTTAACGTGACATGTCAGTAGTATATTAGACATTGGGATAAAGGAAGGAAAATTTTACTTCGAAACATAATGGAAATTTTGAATTGGAATTTATAGGAACAATAATCATTGTATAGTCAATTAAGACGTAAAAAGAGTGGAATAACATAAATGTGCTTAACTTTAGGAAATTTAAAACATCGAGAAAAAATAACAATATTACTTCGTACAAAGATCTTAATAAGTAATAATTAGCAGACACATTCTGGTTTGTCAAAACATTACTAAAACATGGACAAAACTTTACATAAGCTGGCAGAAAAATTAATTTTTTCTTAAAAAATGATAAATAATAGTTATATGAAAAAAAAAATACATGTAAAAGTAGATACATATAATAAGGTAAAGTAAAGGTAAAGGTAGTAACAGGTAAATGTATAAGAATAGTCGAGAACGAGCAAATGATAAGATAAACAATATAAACAAGTAATGAAAAAAAAAAAAAAAAATAATAATAATAATGAGTAAAAAAAATAATATTAATATAAACAAATGGAAATAATTGAAAAAACGAATGTTAACCAATTAAAAGTAATATAGTGATGACAATGAATGAAAAACCGAAAACCAACCTGGTAATGATAATTGATAGAACAAGAAGAAATATAAAATACGTTAATTTCAATAACAGGAGATGTAGATATAGGACGCGAAAACAGGAAATAATTACCAAAAGGTCAGACAAAAATATCCAAGTCCTAAGGCTGGTCAATGTATATCACTGGTTGGCCATCCTCCTTACGGCAGCGCACCCGCCCCCCCGCAAACCACACATATTTTAATTTGCCGGCAGATCTCTTCTGACGGGCGAGCCAATACAGATGCCTATTGGTCGGGGTCATCTCCTCGCCTAGGTATATCCGGTGGGAGTCATTCTCCTGCCAGCCGATATCCCGCGTTGAGAAGTCCCTCTTGACTTTCCTCCTCCGTATTAAATCGTCCCTCAGAGATTGCCTGACAAATCGCGCGATTATAGGCGGTGGTCGCGTGTCATCTTTCCTAGGCCTCCGGCGCTCCACTAGGTCAAAATCTTCTAGATTTAGCTTGATGCCGAGACCAGCACCAATGCTTGTTACTAATGCTGTAGCGGTCTCACCTGGGCGTACCGGGATGCCGCGAATTTCCATTGATTTATTCAAAAGCCCCTGCTCTGCTTTGTTTAATCTAATTTCGAGCAGCCCTACTTTTGATTTTAAATGTTTGTTTTCATTGACCAAGTCTTCAATGAATTTCGACTGTCCCTCCAAATGATTCTCGATCTTTAACATTCTTTCGTTCAGTTCAAAACTTAAGTCTCCGTATTTGTCTAGAGACGTTTTTACGGACTTCATTTCTTCAGCGAGACTATTTACTGCTGCGAGTATTTCGGATCCCGATGGCTCAGAAGGTTTCTCAGTGCTTGAATTATAATTTTTAGTTTTGTCACAATTGTGGCAAAACCATGTTTTTTTTCGTGTTTTTAAGTGCTTCCAAGTCCTTATCTTGTATATTATAGCACCTGCCGTGGTAAATTCCCTTACATTTAGAGCACATTACACTGTTTTTTTATCGTCTCTAGAAATTGTATTTTCACATTTAGCGCACTGAACCATTTTGAAATATTTTGATCTATCAGCTGATGAAGTAAATAGTTGTATGAAATGTTTATTTACTTACGGTAGAAGGAAGCGGTCACTTAATACCGTGCGGATTAGCCTCTTGTTATTCTAGATCTGGTGCGATTTCTCCGTTCTTTCGGCTATTATAGAGTAATAGTCCAAGAGCCGAGGCCAAATTTCGTGACTTATTTGAAGAAAAATTTTAGACATACAGCCATAAAATGTCCTCCCTCAGCAATCAATTTGCAATTGTCTGCCAACTCAAAGTGGGGGCGTTTCAAAATGGCGACCACCGAAAGGAGGTAGCAAATATCAAAATATAATATTATTTGAAGATGATTTATTTAAAGCAAACAAGAAACTGCAAACCCCCTAGGTGCCAAAGAACGCTGTCTGCCAAAATTTGGAGGGGGCGTCGCACCGGCAGACAGAATTAAAAATCCTCGTTTTTTGAGTCCAAAAGTGGACCATTTGAAGATGATTTATTTAAAGCAAACAAGAAACTGCAAACCCACTGGGTGACAAAAACCGTTGTCTGCCAAAATTTGGGGGGGCGTCGCACCGGCAGACAAAATTCAAAATCCGCGTTTTTTCAGTCCAAAAGTGGACCATTTGAAGACGATTTATTTCAAGCATACAAGAAACTGCATGCTCACTAGATGACAAAAAACGTTGTCTGCCAAAATTTGGAGGGGGCGTCGCACCGGCAGACAAAATTCAAAATCCGCGTTTTTCAGTCCAAAAGTTGACAATTTGAAGACGATTTATTTGAAGCACACAAGAAACTGCATACTTCTTAGATGTCAAAAAACGTTGTCTGCCAAAATTTGGAGGGGGCTAAGCACCGGCAGACAAAATTCAAAATTCGCGTTTTTTCAGTCCAAAAGTGGACAATTTGAAGAAGATTTATTTGAAGCACACAAGAAACTGCCTACTCCATAGATGACAAAAAACGTTGTCTGCCAAAATTTGGAGGGGGCTAAGCACCGGCAGACAAAATTCAAAACCCTTGTGAAGGCGTCACACCGGCTGACGTTGTTCAAAACTCACATCCTTTTCGTCCAACAGTGAACTTTTTGAACATGATTTCCTTTTTTATTTGATTTATAAGTAGTTTTTCTCTAGAATAATTTAAGGAAATTATATTATGTTGCTTCCTACGTATGGTACAATATAATTATTTTAATATAAAATAATCTTGTTTAAAAATTTAATGTTAAAAATACCATTTAATACATACGAACAGTAATAATATAAATACCGGCGATATAATTAAAAAATGAATAATATTTCAACTTATAAGTTATGAAATATGTACTATCCTGGAACAAAATACGTGGAAAACATGTAGTTCTTCGTAAACGTATGTTCTTGGAAAATCGAATGTTCTTAGGCGTTTGATCGAATAACTCGGAAACCGTTCCTATTAGTATATTCTGAGCTATGTACATTATGAAGCAAATCAAATTTGCAAGAAATTTGGCACTATTCATTTCTTTTTCTCTCATCTATAGTTTTCAAACGGTTTGGCCACCAATGATTGGCTAACTTGTAGTACGTAACTGGCTAAATTTCCTACCATACTACATATATGAAATTTATATAAAGTCATGTAAAATACCCACGCCAGCATTTTTTGGTACATTTTTCGTTAAAACCTTAAAACTGTTCGTTCGATCCAAAATTTATTTTTTTTCTACTGATAGCTGACTAAATTTGCAATCAGACACCATATATTAAATTGATATAAAGTCATGTAAAATACCAATGCCAGCACACCAAAACCTCGTACTGTTGTGAAATCCAAGTTTTTTGGCACATTTTTCGTTATTACCCTAAAACTATTCTTCCGATCCAAAATTTATTTTTCTCAACTGATAGCTGACTAAATTTTCAATCAGGCCCATATATTAAATTGATATAAAGTCATGTAAAATACCAATGCCAGCACACCAAAACCTCGTACTGTTGTGAAATCCAAGTTTTTTGGCACATTTTTCGTTATTACCCCAAAAATTTTCTTCCGAACCAAAATTTATTTTTCTCAACTAATAGCTGACTAAATTTCCAATCAGATCCATAAATTAAATTGATATAAAGTCACGTAAAATACCAATGCCAGCACACCAAAACCTTGTACTGT
The DNA here is from genome assembly GCA_003667255.2 of Euschistus heros. NCBI lineage: Eukaryota > Metazoa > Arthropoda > Insecta > Hemiptera > Pentatomidae > Euschistus > Euschistus heros. The sequence goes on from RCWM02000149.1 coordinate 2,341,424, forward strand.
TGTGAAATCCAAGTTTTTTTGGCACATTTTTCGTTATTACCCCAAAAATTTTCTTCCGAACCAAAATTTATTTTTCTCAACTGATAGCTGGCTAAATTAGCAATCAGACCCATATATTGAATTGATATAAAGTCAAGTAAAATACCAATGCAGCAGCACACCAAATCCTCGTACTGTTGTGAAATCCAAGTTTTTTGGCACATTTTTCGTTATTACCCCAAAACTATTCTTCCGATCCAAAATTTATTTTCTCAACAGATAGCTGACTATATTTTCAATCAGACCCATATATTAAATTGATATAAAGTCACGTAAAATACCAATGCCAGCACACTAAAACCTCGTAATGTTGTGAAATCCAAGTTTTTTGGCACATTTTTCGCTATAACCCCCAAACTATTTGTTTTATCCAAAATTTATTTTTTTCAATGAAAGCTTACTAAATTTACAATCAAATCAAATTATATAATGATGAATGAATCCCGCAAAATACCCACGCCAGCCCACTGTAACATGTAAAATTGTTATGTTTTTACCAAAACATACACATTTAGCCTGCTGGCATGGATTTCAATTAAATATTCATGTATAAAATGGATATCAAATTTAGTCAACTTTCAGTTGAAAAGAGTAAACTTTGGTTTAGACAAATTGTTTTGGACTAATATCGAAAAATAATCTTAATAATTTGTATTTAACAACAGAACTTGTTTTTAGCGTGCTGATACGGGTATTTTACAGAGCTTGATCAAAGTTTTATATATGGGGTATGATTGCAAATTTAGTCAGCTATCAGTTGAGAAAAAAAAATTTTGGATTGGACGAGTAGTTTTGGGGTTATAATGAAAAATGTACCAAAAAACTTGGATTTTACAACAGTTCGGGGTTTTAGCGTGCTGGCATGGGAACTTTACATGACTTTATATAAATTTCATATATGAGGTCTGATAGAAAATTTAGCCAGCTATCAATTGAAAGAATAAATAAATTTTGGATCGGACGAATAGTTTTGGTTTTATAACTAAATATGTGCCAAAAACTTTAACTTTACAATAGTACGGATTTTTAGCGTGCTGGCATGGGTATTTTAAATAACTTTATATACATTATATAGATAAATTATATTATATTATACAAATAAATTTTATGTATAATGTCTGAAAGGAAATTTAATCAGCTATCAGTTGAAAAAAATAAATTTTGGATTAGAGTTATAACCGACAACGGAAAAGTACCAACTGCTTCTTTTCACGAAGAAGTGCGACTTATATGAAGTTAGTCAATCTTTGGTGGCCAAACCGCTCTAAAACTATTGATCTGAGAACAAAATGACTATCACAAAATTTGTTGCAAAGTTGATTTGCTTGAATAACGTATAATAGAACACAAAATATACTAAAAGTAACGATTTCCGAACTTCTAAGAAATACTATTTTCAACTCCTTTCCCCCACTGTCATTTTTGCAGCACTCACCTTTATTGGAAAATTCATAAATTTTCATTCATAACAGTGGACAGGTTATACCCATGCATTACAAAAAAGGGGTGAAATAACTCGGTATGTTTTCCTATCGGGCTCTTGGTCTATCATTTTACAAATCAATTAACTGGACTACTATACAAGTTTTAAACGAATTTTGTTCCAGGATAGTACATATTTCATAACTTTATAAGTTAAAATATTATTCTTTTTTAATTATGTGGCCGGTATTTATATTATTACTGTTCATATATATTAATTGGTATTTTTTACATTAAAATTTTAAAACAAGATTATTTTATATTAAAATAATTTTATTGTACCATACGTAGGAAGCAATATAATATAATTTCCTCAAATCATTCTAAAGAAAAACTACTTATAAATCAAATAAAAAAGGAAATCATGTTAAAAAAGTTCACTGTTGGACGAAAAGGATGTGAGTTTTGAACAATGTCAGCCGGTGTGACGCCTTCACAAGGATTTAGAATTTTGTCTGCCGGTGCTTAGCCCCCTCCAAATTTTGGCAGACAACGTTTTTTGTCATCTATGGAGTATGCAGTTTCTTGTGTGCTTCAAATAAATCGTCTTCAAATTGTCCACTTTTGGACTGAAAAAACGCGAATTTTGAATTTTGTCTGCCGGTGCTTAGCCCCCTCCAAATTTTGGCAGACAACGTTTTTTGACATCTAAGAAGTATGCAGTTTCTTGTGTGCTTCAAATAAATCGTCTTCAAATTGTCAACTTTTGGACTGAAAAACGCGGATTTTGAATTTTGTCTGCCGGTGCGACGCCCCCTCCAAATTTTGGCTGACAACGTTTTTTGTCATCTAGTGAGCATGCAGTTTCTTGTATGCTTGAAATAAATCGTCTTCAAATGGTCCACTTTTGGACTGAAAAAACGCGGATTTTGAATTTTGTCTGCCGGTGCGACGCCCCCTCCAAATTTTGGCAGACAACGGTTTTTGTCACCCAGTGGGTTTGCAGTTTCTTGTTTGCTTTAAATAAATCATCTTCAAATAATATCATATTTTGATATTTGCTACCCCCTTTCGGAGGTCGCCATTTTGAAACGCCCCCCCGCTTTGAGTTGGCAGACAAGTGCGAATTGATTGCTGAGGGTGGACATTTAATGGCTGTATGTCTAAAAGTTTTCTTCAAATAAGTCATGAAATTTGGCCTCGGCTCTTGGACTATAATCTTAGCGAATTACGATGGGTCACTTCACTGACTATGTTATTAAAATATGCAAATTAATGAATGAATGAATGCTCTTTATTTGTTAAAGACAGAGTCTTGTACAAACAATAATATTATTAATAATATACAATAGATCCATAGCACGAGTCTAGTGCTCTTAAACAAATCCTTACATAACAATATTTTGTTTACATTATACAAATGAATATTTATTGGAACAAAAATATATGATCTATAAATTCTTTATCTTTATAATAGATATCAACTTTTTACATAATAGACATTTACATATGCACTTATCATCTACACATAGATCAATCACCTCTACACATTAATTAATATTAATAATTAATTACATAATTAAATAAATAAATATAACACATACATACACACACACACACACACACACACACACACACACACACACACACACACACACACACACACACACACACACACACACACACACACACACACACACACGTACATATTTACGCATACACCTACACAAACGCAATGTATAAATAAAGGCAATATATAAAATAACATCAAATATAAACAATATAAATTATAAACATACTCAAGACATATATTCATGTTATCACCAACATAATTTAAACAACAACCTTAAATCGATTCTAATAAATATCAGTTTATTCATTTTCATTTCAGTCATTGACCACATAAAGACATTAGCACCTTATATACATTCATCATGAAGAAATATACTTTATTTAATATTTCTACACCGTCAATATTTAATATTGCCTCAATATTGTGGTTATCAGAGGACATTGTGATGTATGGCTGAAGAAACTGTTGTCTATATTCCTTGAACGTTGGGCAATAGAGAAGGATGTGGTACAAGCTATTGGAGATATATTGGCTGCTGCACGATATACAAGTTTCCTGTGATTTGAATAAAAAAGTTTTGTTCTTAGTATATAATTTAATTTGTTCTTGGTTAGCAACTCTTAATTGACTGACACACCTCAACTTTTTTATGTGTACTTTGTATTTTAGGTACGTTTCGGGATTTGAGACATTGTAGTTACAGAGTAATCGGTATAATGAGAAGTTGGTTGACCTGAGAACTCTTTGAATGTCCATTGAAATATAGAAGTTCTGTGCTTTTTCTAAGATGACATCTTTGTATCTGACAAGGCCGTTGGAAGGATGGGCAGAGAGCTCCTCTGTGAAGTGACTAAGCTCAGCTATCGCCTTAACTTGAGATACCCAATTATACTCCACATCAGGGTTATCACTGTCTAGTGCTTTCATTCTATTAAAGCACAGTTTTGGCAGTCTCTCGTCAGGCATCAGTGAAAGTTTCGTCCATAAGTTTATCAACTTTTTGATAACCATCAGGCTCAGTGAGGTTCTCCCAGTCTCGAGGCGAACTATATAGTTTGGAGTGTTCCTGGGCCAACCAAAAAGATATTTTATGAATTTCAACTGCGCTATCTCGATCGCTTCGAGATACTTGAGACTCCATACTTCAGAAGCATATAGTAAGGTTGAGGAGACCATGGAGTCAAATAACGCTGTTTTTGTTTCCCAGGAATCGCTTTTGCCTTTTTTCAGAATGTCTATTACTCTTGCAGATGCTACTGATGATCTCTGGATGAAGTGCTGCGATGCTTTTTTAAATTTGCCTGATTTTGTAAAGGGTAATCCTAAATAAGTGTAGTTTTTAACGTACTCCAATTTTTCATTGTGCCAGTACAGTGATTTAAGTTTTTTAGTTCGTGGGGATTTGTGAAAAACTAAGACTTTTGATTTATTAACGTTTAGGGTAAGAGAATTGTCACTACAATAATCCTGTAATATTCTGAGGTTCTTCTGCGCACCATACCAACTGTTGCTTAGGAGGATGATGTCGTCTGCCAGCAGGAGAATCGTTACCTCATGTGAACTGTCGATGCTTACACCTGTTGCTCCTCTATTATGGAAATACTGGACTATATCGGAGATAAATAGCAAAAATAATGTAGGGCTTAGACTTTCCCCTTGTAACAGACCTAAAGAGATGTTAATTTCTTCAGAGAGTTGTCCATTGACAGAAATTTGAGTTGAGGCATTGTCATATAGCATTTTTATTATTCTAACAAGTTTACCACCAGTTCCCAGGATAAGAAGCTTTTCCCAGAGAAGACTGTGGTTAATGGAATCGAAGGCTTTTTTAAAATCAATGAATACTGCGTATAGGTATCTTCCTTCTGTTCTAAACGTGATGCCAATAAGTGATGTAAGGGTGAAGATATGGTCGATGCATCCTCTTCCGGTTCTAAAGCCAGCCTGTTCCTCTGGGATGAGGCTCTCGGAATCCGCCCATATCATCAACCTCCTCGCAATAATGCTGGTAAATAATTTAGTCAAAGTATTCAACAGAGAAATACCTCTGTAATTATCTGTGTCCCTTCTATCACCTTTTTTGAATAATAAATGTAGTTTAGATTTGGACCACTGAAATGGTAGTTTTTCTTTTTCTATAACTGTATTAAATAAGTTTAAAATGTAGTGTTCCCATTCAGGTGTAAGGTTCTTAAATACTTCATAAGGTATGTAGTCCGGACCTGGAGATTTGTTATTTTTAGATAGATTTATGGATAGTTGTAACTCCTCTAATGATATGTCGGTTTCAAGAAATAGGTTGGTTGCTGAAGTGGTTTTTAAGTCTTGGATACGCTTCTGACCATAATGTTCTATATAGAACCTGCTCCATTCTTCTATGTCTATTTCATTGATACCTGATTTGTATGGTTTTAGGGAATTGACGGTAGTCCAAAACTGCTTACTATTTCTTGTATCTTGTAGCTTCTTTGTAATGGTTAATCTTAGTTCTGTTTTTTTTTTTCCTTTGTCAACTTTCTGTAAGAATTCCTTGTTTGAATGTATTTCTCTAACTGTTGTATTGAAAAGTTAGATTTAATGAAACTTCTATATTTTCTTCTGACTTCTCTTTTGAGGTTTCTACACTCTGAATCAAACCATGGTTGGTTTGGCTGAAAATTCTTTCTATATGATGTTTTCTTCATTATAAGCAAACCAGTAGAAGACAAACCTTCATGTATACACTCAACAAAGTTTTGATATAATTCGTTTGCCTCATATGAATTTTTGTATATTTTATCACTGTTTGATAAATGTGCCTTGAATTCAATAGTTTTTTTTTTCTTCCCATTTAACAGATTTTATAAGGCCAATAGATACATTATTGGGTACATGACAATGTTTGGTAAGATTTGGAATATGTTCATGTCGTTGTAAGGAAGTAGCACAGGCTTAAAATATGCAAATTAAACACTATAAAAAAACAAAAAAAAAACACGCAAATTAACAAGATATAAAGAAAATAGAAGTAGAAGAGTATAGAGGAGTTATTAACGGTTTGCTGTCTCTAGCCAGACTGATTTTCATTGATCAATCAATTTTCATTGATTTTGACTCCTGTTTAACTATGTATTTTTTATTAAGGTTGGTAGTATTTAAAATTGAGATATTGCAGCCTAAATGGTCGGATTCATCAGAAAAGGCAGTTATCTTTAAATCTTGAAATATGGTAAAACAATTTTCATTTATCCAAATTAAATCTATTGTACTTTTTCCTTTGCTTGAAATATACGTATATTTGCCTGGTATATCTGAAACAGTCCGCCCATTACATAAAAAAAAACCATGAGATTCCATTAATTCAACAAGTAATTTTCCGCGGCGATTAACATTTAAATGGTTGACTTTTCGTTTGGAGTAAAGTAATGAGTTTTCAAATAAATCATCTTCTACATCATTCAAACTACCCGCATGAGAATTAAAATCTCCACATAAGATCACGTGATTGTGTGGAAAATTAATATTTATATTATTTAACACACACTCTAGTTTGTCTAAATAAATATCAAAATCACAGCCCGGTGGTAAATATATGTTAGCTAATGTAATCAATTTATTGTTAAGAAAGAAATTTATTATTATAAAATATTGGTCACATTCAATAAGAGTTGCATCTTTTGTTAAATTCCTATTAATAAATGTAATTAAACCAGCACTAGCTCTTCCAGAAGTTTTAGTTTTTATTGCATTGCTTGCAAAAGGGATATATTCTCTTAGCCAAATTGGAGTTTTGAAATTACTATTTGTTAACCATGTTTCTACGATAGAAATTACTAATGTGTTTTCTGAAATATTGACTTCAGATGGATTTATATTCCAAATATTTTTATATCCACCTATATTACAAAATATTAAATTATAATTATAATTTTCATTATCACTTTCTTTAATATCGTAAATATTTTTACATTCCTTAGTATTGTTATTAGTGATGTTTTCTAGCTCACCTGGGTGTTTGGCTAATCCTGCCGGTTGACAATATTGATATTGGTAGGTTGCTATATCTAGAGGTCGGGGTTTTAAATGTTATAAAGAGTTGCTCTTCGTGTTGTTAACCATGAGTGGGGGATCCGTACTTTCAAGTTCATTGTCAAGATTATTGTTTTTTCCAGTTTGGTTTACAAATTTACTATCCGGTTGGTGCGAGAAAATGTGTCATTGAGTTAGTCCGGTGTCTTTTTGTTTCTTACTTGGCAAACTTTTTTGCGAAATTCCACCTGGACTGGCATCTGAGGGGTAAGTCCGTTTTTTATTATTATAATCTTCGTCTAGGCTGAATTCATTCGAATCCGTTTCGTAATTAGGATCAGATAGTTTTTTGTAATAATAATACATCTTCTTCTGTATGAATCTGTAATCGAGTTGTGCCTTCTGCTTTTCTTATATATATATATGTTTCCATTTTTGTGCCATGCATATTTATAAAGCCCTTCTCTCTGAAGTGATTTTACTTCAGAGAATAATTGTCTATTATACTTAGTCAGCGCCTCGTTTATAATATATAATATAAATTTAAAACTAATTAACCTATTTAATATAAATTTCGTTACCAAGCAAATTAAAACGCTGGAGATACTTTCTCTCCCTCCCAGAAATCAAAATAGAAACCCTAAAGTTAATTTACTAATTGCTAACAGTTCTTCTGTTCCTTCACCACAATCAAATAGAACTCGGACGTTACCATCCAATTCGTTTAATTTTAAATGGATTTCTTGTCGTAAACCGCATTCTTTATCTACCTGTTTCGAGTTTTTATCTCTCACTCGAGATAAAAAAATCGACTCCCTGAAGAAACACACACGGTGTTTCAATTGTCTAGGCCCTCATTTAAAAGGCAGTTGCAACTCCAAGTTCACGTGTCGTAAATGCAATTCCCGTGGTCATCACACACTTTTGCATCCCTCCAAAGTTGTAAATTAAAATGTACATTTGAATTCCGCGCCTAATCGCGTATCTGATCATCCTCTTCCGCTGGTTAATCACCAGCTGATTCCTTGATGTCTCTTAGTTGTATTACTTCCGGTAATCACGTGACTTCACTTCTAGGCACCTTTGGTGCGCGTATTTTTGATACTCACTTAGGTTACGTTCCCGTCAGAGGGGTCATCGACCCGTGGTCGCAACTTTATTTTATTTCTAAACGCCTTTTTGACCAATTGAACCAAAAAATGCGTGATATGCCCATTACTGTTTCAGGTATCGGTGGGCGTGTTTCCAACTCTCCAGGCACAGTTTCATGCGACATTTTCTCTAGATTTCTCTAGATCCAAACCCTATCTCGGAATCAATCAGCCACATCTTTAATTTCCGTTTGTCAAACTTCCCGAGATATCCATAAGTCTTCGGAAACTGAAAATATTGAAAATATTTCATTTGAACAACCCGTGAGTACAAACCACAAAGATTCAAGTGTTTCTGAAATTTCAGAAAACATTGACCCTTTTATTAGGACTAATACATGTAGTCGCAGACTAAATAGTGATAATGTTCCCCAGGAAATATAAATTGATAATCTACATGATTCTTAAAACTTAAATCAAGTTTCAATAATTAATCACGTCGATAAAATAGCTGGTGCTCATAAAAAAGGTGCAAGTAATTCATCTGATAAAAGGTCTTTTGTTTCTCTTAAGGCTAGTATGCACTGGGATTCATTGTTCGGACTCTTTGTCGCTGAGATGCATCTCGGATTCATTTTCATGCATTTCGGACGCTCCGCGACATGAATCTAGCATCTCGTGTGTTGCGGTTTAGTATTTTTTGAATCTCAACCGGAATGGGATTCTTTACACAATGTGTCGCAACATTGAGTCAGTGCGTACGTAAATCTCGAACAGAGTGGGTCTCTCACCATTCTCGCGCGTTTATCTTTTTTATTATCGCTTATCTGTTGATAGGTTAGGATAGGATCAAGTTATGGGACGATTAACAGTGGCAGAAAGTGAATACAATGGCATTGAAATAACATGTGAAGAACTATTCACTAGTAGCACTTCAATAAATTCTACACTAAAAGGTCTCTAGGCCTTCTTCTCTTCAGACGCCTCGGAGGATTATTAGGAATGGAATAGGAAGCAAGTTGGGAGACTAGTGGATTGGAGTGGTTATAGAGCTTACTATGGAAGGATAGGTATCTGGTTTGGGCTAAATCAGCAACATATGGGACATTGAGATCTTTATGGATAAGTTTATTTGTAACAAATTTAAGGAGCATTAAGGATTTTTCGAAGGATTTTGGATTGTAAGGATTATATACGAGAAGAATTAGAAGGTTTAGTTGAGCTCCAGAGCTCAGCTCCGTATGTCCAAATAGGTCTGATAACTGTCACGTAAATGATATCTTTTGTAAAAAATCGGGAGTTTTGAACGTCTGTCTAGTAAATGTTGAAGAAGTCGAAAACGACGAGCAGTTTTCTGTCGTTTAAGTCTTGTATGAGGATTCTAAGTTAATCGTTTGTCCAGTTGAAGTCCTAGATAGCGGATCTGTTCAACAGGGATCAGTGGAATATTGTTGAAGGATAATGTAGGACAGGAAGTCGTAGGTTTACGACGAAGGGTAAAGGTTATTTGATGAGATTTGACTGGATTTATTTTAATTCTCCAATTTCGACACCATTCCTGAAGGTCTAGACATGAGATTAGAGTGTTTGGGAGGCAATGAAGGGATCATTATTCACTGATAACACACATGTGTCATCAGCATACGTCGTGAGGATGGTGCTAAGATGGTTCGGGATATCAGCTGTATACACCGTGTAAAGGATGGGACCTGGGATACTACCTTGAGGAACGCCGGAATTTTAGACAAGGAGGAAAGAATAGGAAAAGTTATGATTAACTGGAAGTTTCTATCACTGAGATAGGAGCGGATGATAAGAAAGTAGGTTTAAGGGAGGAATTTACGGAGTTTGTAAAGCAGGCCTTGGTGCCAGACTCGGTCAAAAGCTTGTTCTACGTCAAAAAAGGCTCCCGTGCAGTACTTTCCGCGCTCCAGTGCTGAGGAGACCACGTCCACCACACGATGGTATTGCTGGATAGTGGAGTGAGACATTCGAAAACCAAACTGGTGATCTGGGATGATGTGATTGGAATCTAGGATGGGATACAAACGTTTCAGAATGAGTTTTTCCAGGATTTTGCCCATAATAGGCAAGAGTGATATTGGACGACATGAGGATGGGAGTTCAGGAGGCTTTTTTTTTTTTCTTTTTTTTTTTAGGTATCATCTTTACTGTGGATAATTTCCAAGGATCGGGGAAATATGTGGTGTGGAGTACAGAATTATATATATAAATGTCAGAAATAGGATTGCTTTCCGAGGAAGGAGTTTTAGGATATGGGCTGTAATAAGGTCATGTCCAGGGGCTTTGTTGGAGGGTAATCTGAAGATTATATTTGATACTTCGGAAGGATGGAATGCATTAGGAGCAGGAGACATTTGCAGTGGAATATTTAGTTCTGCTTCAACACATTCAAAGTGAGCAGAATTGAAGACATCAGGATGAGGGTTGAAGGTTTTAAAGTGATGAAGACCAAATAATTAGGATTTTTCTTAGTCTGATCTTGTCCAGGTTTGAGAGTCTGTTAGGAGAGGATGATTAAAATGTTTGTAACCAAGGAGTTTTTTCGTGGTTATCCATAATGACTTATCTCTAGTATTGAGGTTTTGAGTATGGTTATGTAGGTTTTGGATTTCAAACTTTCTTATTTCTGTCTTTATTTTGTTCGTTAAACTGTTGTAATTATGTTTGTCTGATGGGTATCTAGTACGGTGCCACTTCGCCCTCGCTCTGCGTTTTTCTGCCAATAAGGAGTGAATATGCTACGGTAAGTTATTCTGTTGACTATCATAATTTTTTCGGGGATCAGTATTTTCACTAATTTTGATTGATGATGTTAGTTTGTCAATGGCTAAGTTGGTGTCTTCTTTAGTTTTAAGGGGAATGTTCAGGTCCAGTTTATTTTCAAGATCAGTTCGTAATTTTTCCCAATCTACACGTCCTGTAATCAGTCTAGGAAGGGAGGGTTTAGGAACGGGATTTGAATGCAAGTGATGCATAACAGGGCCATGATCTGATGAAAGGTCATCCATGGATTTTATAATGGTCTGAGAGGAGGAAATTTGGGAAGAAATGAATGTATCAAGGATATCAGAACTTTTTAAAGTGAGGATGGCCAATAAGTAGGGTTCACGGGTGAGTGGACAGAATAGCAGTTATTGGTTGCGATACGGGATAGGATGCTGCCACAAGAGGTGGATGTTCGACAATCCCATCGCTGGTGTTTGGAGTTGTAGTCTCCTCCAGAAATTAAGTGCGGCATGAAGGATCGGAATAAGGAATCGAGATAGTTGTACGAAAGGGAATTGCCAGGAGGGCAGTATACAGCTGAAAATGTTATGTTAAAAGGAAATTGAATGGTGTCAGTTGGAGTAGAATGAATCAGAGAATGGGATACTGATTTGTGGATAAGGAAGCATCCGCCATGAGAGGTATTATCTGGGTGGTCTGATCTGTAAGTAGTCTAGTCGCGTATGTAAAAATACGAACGTTGAGTAAAGTGAGTCTCAGTCAGTAGGGCAATATCTATTTTATTGTCATGGAGAAATATGTCGAGTTCATCCCGGTGAACTTGTAGTCCGTTGGCACTCCATAAGATGATAGCTAGAGGCTTAGCGTTCATCTTGCAAATTAAACGGAATTTCTGTAAGTGCTCTGGGAAGTAGGGTTATGAGTGGTCTGATGGTGCTTGAAGTTCTCGAAGGAATGAGGAGAGGATGGCGGAGATATCGGTAGGATTTTGGTTGGGAAGGGGATATGATTCCATGGTATGGGTTGGATTAGTTGTTTCAACTGGAGTGTTGGTTGGGGCTGCACTATTTGTGACATCGAGGTGCAGTTTCTACTTTTGTTGCTACTTGAGATGAAGGATAGGTGTGAATATGATGTCGGCTAGGAAGCGGTTGTATCTTCTCTAGTGGTAGATTGACTTTTAGAGGTAAATGATGTAGAGGTATTTTCTGTTGTGAGGGTTGAGATTGAATTGAGAGGTCTTGGGCTGGGGTTGGGAAATTTGAGGCCCCTGAGGTCTAGGTTGATATTAAATCTTCTCAGCGTGATGCTTGTTGTCGTGGTGGATGATCTCGTGCTGAGCTGGATTGTTGATGTCCTGTTCTGTGCGATTGAGCTTCTTGCATTCCTGGAAGTATTTCTTGATTCCGGATGTCTGATGATTGGTTCCTATGATTTTGTTTGGGGGCTGAATTTAAATTTCTTTGATTTTGAGCAGTTTTGTATACTGTGCAGCCTCTGTAACTTGCGGGGTGATCATTTCCACATAGAGCGCATATCGCTGGCGTATCTCTTGTTTTCTGGCATGTTTCCGTAGCGTGTGGGTCAGCACTATGTATCAAACCTATAGGTTTTTATTTAACAAAATAATAGTCGCGTCTTGCCATATGGGTGGCCCCTCGCGGGTGGTCCAGAAAGGGGGGTTCTTTGTTGTGAGACATATTTCTCTACCTGCCTATCCCTTGCCGGCAAAATATTTTCAAGATTAGTTTTTGAGAGGAGTTGTAGTGGAGCAGTCTTTGAGAGAGTCTTGGAGATGTCTGGTCTGGTCCTTTCTGAGCTGGTTCCTGGATCCTTCGGAGCTTGGGAGCTCCCGGCTTACCACTATGAACCCACAACATACGTAGCATCGCCCTCGTATTCAAGATAAGTTTAGGCTAAGTTCCTTTTGTTAAAGTTAAGATACTAGATTAAGAATGATTCCTTTTCCTAACTGTAATTTTTATATGTCAACACATAGTGGAATATATATTGTTTTAGTTCAACCTTCATTTATTCACCATTTGCATGCCACCCATTAATGAATATATTTGTTTACCCTTATTTATAATTAACATATCTCAATTATCTGGCCCCACGATCACCTTCTGGATAAGACATTATTAAATTAATAAATTATTTAAATAATACTTATTTATCATTTGCCAGGAGATTAAGTCCTGGCTGGCATCCCGATAACTAGATTAATGCTGATCCGGACTCAAACAGAGAGGACATAGCATTAAGAATGGCACCCCTTGCGTGGAACCGATTTGTCAGATAATTAATGTTGTTTATTAGTGTTAATTATTTTAATTATAAATTAATTATTGAGTGACATATTTTTTTTTCTTCAATTTAATTCAAACAGGATAAGTGTGTTTTGAATCAATTTATCATTAACGATTTATTATATGACTTTCTTAATTGTGGGTTTTGACTACCGTAAAGGTTATTTGTTATAAGTGCTATTAGAATATTTTTGAGGGTTTTATTTATTTTTTTTTTTTTTTATCATCAGAAGCAAGATGTCGCAGAAACTTAATGAAAATGATCTGAGAACGATCATGATGATGTTTGAAAGTTTAAAAAATGAGTATAGCGATACACAAACGGAAATATTATCAAAAGTAGATGATTTAAAGGTGGAATTGGAAGATTGCAACAAAACTTTCCAAATTGATAAGGAGGAACCAGAAGTCGAAATAACCTGCTCGCTCCCAACTATAAGCGAAGTAATTGTGAATCAAACAAAGGAAGAGGCTAAATGTGAGTTACCTAACGATTTTTCCACTATTATCAAAGTGGGGCGAAATTTTGAAGAAAACCTCCCAGAGCTAGAAATAGAAGAAATAGAGGAAACTGAAGTTGATAAAACCAGCCCTCATACCACTGTTAAAGAAGTGATAAAATCTCATGAAGCAGACCTCCCGACGCATAAAGAAGAAAAAATCAAGAAAAAGAAAAACAAGAAGAAAAGGAAAAGAAAACAATTACTAAAGAAAAATGTAATTCACAAAGAAAGAAGACCAGGTTAAAAAAATAAGAAGGGAAGAAGACCAATAACGCTTAGAGCAAAGAGAATAGTAAAAAAAGAATCATAAGTTAAAACTAAAGAGGATCAAGAACCATGGGAAAAGCGAAAATAGATTTGAAACAAAAGGAAAGATACCTTATGAAAAAGAAAACTATAGAGAAGATGATGACAAAAATAATCCATGGCAAATTACAGCAATGAAAAGGAAAAAAAGTATTTGCATTACTAGGGGTAGAAATTGTTAGGAGGAGGTATTTCAGTAGTGTAAATACCCAGAATCCCGTTGATGTACGCAACTATCTACGGGGGAAGGTTAAGAAAAAATTATAATCTTTGAAAACGCCTATTGCAAATTTGGTACCGATCCGGAGAATGTTTAAGGAAAAAGACTATTTTTTTTAGGGTAGAAATATAGATATAATAAATAATGTAAATCTAGGCATTGGGTTTTATTAAATGTATTGTTAAAGCAAGAGACCTCAACGAAATTTTATAAGTTTTAAATAATCACAGTTTTTATCAAGTTTGTAATAATCATAGTTTTAACAACTATACCGATCTTAAAACAAAAGGAAAGATACCTTATGAAAAAGAAAACTATAGAGAAGATGATGACAAAAATAATCCATGGCAAATACAGCAATGAAAAGGAAAAAAAAGTATTTGCATTACTAGGGGTAGAAATTGTTAGGAGGAGGTATTTTCAGTAGTGTAAATACCCAGAATCCCGTTGATGTACGCAACTATCTACGGGGGAAGGTTAAGAAAAAAATTATAATCTTTGAAAACGCCTATTGCAAATTTGGTACCGATCCGGAGAATGTTTAAGGAAAAAGACTATTTTTTTTAGGGTAGAAATATAGATATAATAAATAATGTAAATAGTAAGGCATTGGGTTTTATTAAATGTATTGTTAAAGCAAGAGACCTCAACGAAATTTTAATAAGTTTTAAATAATCACAGTTTTTATCAAGTTTGTAATAATCATAGTTTTAACAACTATACCCAGAAAATAAAATAAATTATAGAATGAATAATTGTGAATAAAAATTAAAAGATCTTTAGTCAAGAGAAATTTTTTAGTGGCCAAAGTTGTATACAAAAAATAGCTAACAGTAATAAATAGCCTAAAATTGCCAAGAGTGATCAGTTAAAATACAAAAGAAGCATCCCAATGGAAACATCAACAAGTTTGGATCATGAATAGATTGATTTATTTTATGATATATTCTTGTCGAAGTAATTAGGAACATTACTCGAAATTTTTGAAGTAGACATTGTCCTCCTGTTATCCTGGTATAAAGAAAGAACTCTAAAGTTAAAGAAGCCAAAAGAAACTTCTGTTGATACCCAGAGTGAGGGGAATTATAATTGTAAGGATCCAAACTGAAGAAGAAATAAAATATTTTATTAAGTTAATGGGGCTCAATTATTATTTGTATTATTCAACTATTATTCACTTACTGTACATGTGACACCTTTGTAGGCTTATTTAATTTTATAAATGGTCATATTTAAAATAATAGAAAATTTTGAAGTAGAATATACATTCATCACTTTTATTAAATATCTGTTTAGTACAAAAATTTATTTTATTGTTTTATTATAAATGGTTTAGGTCAATTTTTAAGATAAGGTTTTAGAAAATTAAATCGTAATTTTAAGATTTTTAAAGATTTAAATTAATTTACGATGGATGTAAATTAGCACATAATTAGTGTTGTTTTTTAAAAGTTGTAGCGTGATTTTTGGAATGTTTAAGTTAAAGTTCACTAGCGAAAGATTACTAAATAAATAATAAGTCATTCTGAAGTAAATTATATTACAGACTGTTTGTCGGTTTATCAGTTACATATTTCATAAAGTAAAAAGTCACACAGGTATTATTTCATTTTTTATTTCTTTTAAAGTAAAATCATTGTAAAGTTCTGGTTGACATATAGAAAATAGAAATAAGATCATTAGTTTATATTTTGCATTGTATAACTTTATTTAGGAGAACGGATATGAGACTACCTGCAGTTCCAGGTATACCTCCGTACCGCGGCAATAGCTTGCAAACGGCGTAATGGACCACCTCAGGTACCAAGCCCTTTTTAATATGGTTCACAGGAGCAACAACATCTGGTGTGAAGAAGTGAAGGTAACATAATAATCATCAGAAGTAAGAACCACTTAAGGCTAAATGTCCCCTCTGTAGTACCAAATGTTGCCACCACGTAGCGTGCCAAAATAAACAAAATTTAGATTCCTTCTCAAATCTCAACAGATCATCCGATTTTGATTCTGTAAAGTTAATTTTGTTCCATATTTCCGTAGAATTTGATGTATCTATTTTAGTAGGTCATATATGTGATATTTACAATTTTAGGTTCAAAAAAACTATTTTTTAGTACTTTTTAAAGATAAGTCAACTAATAGGCAAGTGTAGAATAATAAAATATAAATATTGGCGAAAAAAAATTTTTAATTTGAGGAGTATTTCTGTACGTCCTTGGACAGAAACCTTATGATGAGTAATTCGAGATTGTAATTCTCCTCCTAGTAGTTATTTTATCTGTTGACCCCTTTTTTAAAGCTTAAGGCTAAATGTCCCCTCACTCTAGTGTGTTTCTGCATCAAGAGATCGCAGCACCTACGGGGTCAATTTTAGATTCATCCTAATTAAGAAACTAATAGACATTTTTTAGATCTGAAAACAGATTTATTAATAAAATGGACATAGAATCTGATGTATCTATTTTAGAAGGCCATATATGTGATATTTACAATTTTAGGTTCAAAAAAACTACTTTCAAGTATTTTTTAAAGAAAAATCAACTAATAGGCAAGTGTAGAATAATAAAATATAAATATTGGTGAAAACAATTTTTTAATTATACGAACAACATCGGCCGAAACCCATAAATACAAATTTCTATGTAAATGTTTTTGTTTTGTTTTTCAGGTAGCATCTTCATCTATCATGACTATAGCAGCCTCAAACTACAAATGTAAAATAAGATTTCAATCGAAAGGTAGTTTTGGAACTCAAAATAAAATTTTCACGATCCGAAATGATAAGTTCGAAAAATTATAAAAGTAAACAATAATTAAAACTATATAATCAAAAACACTGCATGCTTATTGTAAATATATTTTAAAATGCGGGTGCATCAAATATAAGAAGGAATTAGGAAAAATCACGTTAGAAGTATGGCAGAGGATAAGCGATTATAAACACTAATTCTCTACCTTCCTATAAAGACTTGCTCTATGAAGCCTTATTTTGGAGGGCCTACAATTTTGTTCTATTTCACTTCCCCAATGATGATTTTATTGACTAGAATTATAACATTGTTCATATATAACGGGAAAAGGATATAAATAAAAACATTATTTTATCATTAATTTATATAAAACTAGTTTAAAAAAAAAAAAAAAAAAAAAAAAAAAAAAAAAAAAAAAGGAATCCACAAACAATAAAGTATTATCTATTCCTATTACTAATTAAAAAATTAAAATTACTTATGCTATATAACTGCACATTAAAAAATATATATTATATTATGAACAAATATGATAAAATATTTTTGCATAAATGTTGCTTATTCTTAATAAGGAATAATTATATTATGAACTGTATTCATTACAATTATTTACTTTTTTAGCACCCAAATCAAAAAGCTTTAGTACTTTTACTGATTTCACATAAAAGTGATGATTACAAAAAGTTATTGAATTTTTCAATTGAATGAGTTTAATAAAATAACACCAATATGGAACACTAACGCACAGAGAGGTAACTTGTAGGTCTAGCCGGCCAAAAATATCATCTTTTCCTATATATTTTGTGATTTCGAAAAAATATTGTATAAAAAATAAAGGACCTTTGGTTTTTTAAATATGATGTTAACCTAACAAATAATAACCAATGCTATCAAGTTTATCTGGGCTTTGCATTAGGGCCAAGATGACTTTAACAAGTTTGACTTTCAAAACAGGTCGCGGTTTTTAGTGTGCTGGTATGGTTATTTTACGAAACTTGATCATAACTTTATATATATTAAATTTAATGAGCATTCAGATGAAAAAAAGAAATTTCGGATCGAACAATTAGTTTCGGAACTGTAGCCAAACGAGTGGTGATATAGGTGTTTTCGCAGAAAAGTGCGACCCTAGTCAAAGAGAGTGTTGAAATGAGGGGTGTAGATTGCATGAAATATGCGATAATTCTTTATGTCACAGCTTCGCGGGAGTAATTAGAAGGTCCTGCTAAAAGTCACCGACACTGGACGTTGAGCTAAGGGTGGGGGGAGAGGAGAGGTCCCAATTTCGTTTTTTCGATCTTATCCTGAAAACGGTGGACTCAAGAAAAAAATGCTACAAATCGAAATTAAAGCTAATTGAATTTCCTATAAAATTAATTATATACATATTTGTCGAAATTCCAACGGTTTTCGAGATATATGTCATTAAAAATCAATAATTTTAGAAATAAAAAAAATGTTTACCTCACTTTTTGTTAAACATTTGCTTCAAATACCAAAAGCTTATATATGAAATGAATTAAATTCAATGCTCTACAATTTGGTTATTTTTTTTTTTTCTGTGGTACGATCGGGGAAGGTACTAGAAGCAAAATTATTACAAAAAGTGAGGTAACATTTGTTTTTTTCCCGAAAATCATCGATTTTCAATAACGTATATCTCGAAAACAATTAGAATTTCGACAAATTTATACACAATCAATTTTATAGGAAATGTAATCAGCTTTAATTTAGATTTATAACATATTTTTTTTAGAGTCGACCATTTTCGAGATATAGTCAACGTCAAAAACAAAGTACGAGTTTTTTCTCGGAATCAAACGTTTCAATAATGTTTTTAATACATTTATTCATACAGCTAGCCGTTTTCTGATTGTAAGCTTGTAAATATCAATATATATTCTCTCAGCAATTTAGTCACCAAACAGAAAAAAATGAATAAAATGGAATCATAAGGGGCAAAATATACTTATTTCGCAGTAAAGGGGTTTTAAAACGTACACACTCCCTTTTGCGATCAAATACCTTATTAGATCCATTGTAATATATTTATAAATATTTTCTTTGTCTTTGTAGCCTTCCGTGTTTGTTGACCAAAACAGGGGCCCGAATAGACTAGAGAAAAGAGGGTATGCGGAAAATAAATAATTTTTAAAAAATAAATAAAAATAGTATTTACGAAATCAAATTTTTCCCAAAATTACTTCTTATTTAAATCAAAAGGTTTGTAATGAATTACTTCTTATGTCTAACCGTTTTCAAATGTTAAGCAGTAAGAAAACACATTTTTTCTACAATTTAGACCCCGGCAAAAAAATGTGGGAAGTTTCTCATACAAAAAAGCTTGCAATTATTTATTATTACCTTTACTTTGAGATTAGGGTTTTGAAGGAGGAGAATAGTCAAAGAAGCCTATACTGTGTGTGATATGTCGAATAAGTAAGAAATGAAACTACTCTTGTGAAACAATTAAAAGGATTGATCAAAATGAAAAAAAAAAAAAAAAAATTCAATTTCACAAAGAAATGGTTGTAAACATCTTGTCCTACCAGACCATTGTTGTTTGAACCTACGATAGTATTAGAAATGTTGATATTTCCTTTGATCCTATGCCGTCTAGGGATTTTTCGCGTCTTTTTCTACCTTCTTCTTTTTACCCGAACCTAGCATAATCTTGACTGTGGATTCCTATGGCAAAACGTAAGATAGAAAAATGAGTTTTATATCTCAGGAATACGCGCGGCAGGAAGGGAAAGAAGAAACTGCCTATTTAACTCATTCAATTGAAAAATTCAATAACTTTTTGTACTCATCACTTTTATATGAAATCAAAAAAAAAGAAGAAAAGTACTAAATCTTTTTGATTTGGGTATTAAAAAAGTAAATAATTTTAATGAATACAGCTCATAATATAATTATTCCTTATTAAGAATAAGCAACATTTATGCAAAAATATTTTATCATATTTGTTCATAATATAATATATATTTTTTAATGTGCAGTTATATAGCATAAGTAATTTTAATTTTTTAATTAGTAATAGGAATAGATAATACTTCATTGTTTGTGGATTCCTTTTTTTTTTTCAACTAGTTTTATATAAATTAATAATAAGATAATGTTTTTATTTATATCTTTTTCCCGTTATATATGAACAATGTTATAATTCTAGTCAATAAAATCATCATTGGGAAAGTGAAATAGAACAAAAGTTGTAGGACCTCCAAAATAATGCTTCATAGAGCGTCTTTATAGTCCAGTAAAATAAGACTCCAAAAGGCCGTTTTGAAGAAAAAACTGCGGAACTTTTATTCTCAACGGATCTTTATGTTCTTTGGGGTGCTGAATCCGAATCTGTAGTTTGCTACCACGGCAACCATCGGCTTCATATTCAAAATCGCAAAAAACCGCCAAAAAAAAAAACATTATTTTTGTTTTTCTATCTATAACAAGATAACTAACCTTTTTTCGAAGGAAGTCTTCAAATATTAATTGTAGCTGGAACTAGTACCTACATAATGAAAAAACGAAATCCGAAATCGGACCATTTTTCGCGAAGTTACGTTATTGGAAAAAAATGGAGAAATTGTCCAATTTGCCGTCAGTCCCAAAGCTCCGCGAAAACACGTTTGTCGTGCTCTTTTGGCTATAACTCTGAAACTATTTGTCCGATACAACATTACTTTTTTTCATCTTAAAGCTGATTAAATTTACTATAAGAATAAATTTTTAACCAAACTCCGTAAAATGTACATGCCAGTCCGCTAATAAAAATGTACTATTGCAAAATCCTAGTGTTTTTTGGCACATTTGTCCATCTAACTCCTGATATATTTGTTCGATTCCAAATTTCTTTTATCTATCTCAAAGCTGATTAAATTCGCTATCAGATGCTATATATGTAAATTATATTAAATCCTGTAAACCACCCAAGCTAGCACGCTAAATGTGTATGTTTTGGCAAAATATGTAAATTATGACATGTTCAGTAGACTGGTGTGGGTATTTCCCGGTGTTAATTATAAGTTAAATATATAGGAGCCAATAGTGCATTTAACCAGCTTTTAGAAAAAAATATTAAATTTTGGATCCGACAAATGGTTTTGGTGATATAGCGATAGTGTGCCAAAAAAACATTTATTTTACAAAAGTAAGTGATTTTCAGCGTGATAGCTTGTGTATTTCAAGAATTTTAATAAAAATTTCATATATAAGATCTAATTGTAAATTTAATCACCTTTCAGATTTCAGATCAAAAAAAAACATTATGAATCGGACAAATACTTTCGGAGCATTTGTTAGAAGACTTTCTTCGAAAAAAGCTTCGTTATGGTTTTATAGATAAAAAAACGAAAATAACGGGTTTTTTTTTTGCGATTTTGAATATGAAGCCGATGGTTGCGGTGGTAGCAAACTTCAGATTCGGATTCAGCACCCCAAAAAACATAAAGATCCGTTGAGAATAAAAGTTCCGCAGTTTTTTCTTCGGCAAACTCATATTTTACTGGACTATTATAGGAGGGTAGGGGATCAGTGTTTATAATCGCTTATCCTCTGCCAAACTTCTAACGTGATTTTTCCTAACTCCTTCTTATATTTTGATGCACCCCGCATTTTTATATATATTTGCAATAAGTATGCAGTGTTTTTGGTTATATAGTTTAATTATTGTTTACTTTTATAATTTTTCGAAATTTTCATTTCGGATCGTGTAAATTCTATTTTGAGTCCCAAAACAACCTTTCGATGGAAATCTTATTTTAGATTTGTAGTTTGAGGCTGCTATAGTCATGATAGATGTAGATGCTACCTGAAAAACAAAACAAAAACATTTGCATAGAAATTCGTATTTATGAGTTTCGGCCGATGTTGTTCGTATAATTAAAATTTTTTTTTCGCTAATATTTATATTTTATTATTCTACACTTGCCTATTAGTTGACTTTTCTTTAAAAAATACTAGAAAGTAGTTTTTTTGAACCTAAAATTGTAAATATCACATATATGGCCTTTTAAAATAGATACATCAGATTCTACGGAAATATGGAACAAAATGAACTTTACAGAACCAAAATCGGATGATCTGTTGAGATTTGAGGAGGAATCTAAATTTTGTTTATTTTGGCACGCTACGTGGTGGTAACATTTGGTACTACAGAGGGGACATTTAGCCTTAAGCTTTAAAAAAGGGGTCAACAGATAAAATAACTACTAGGAGGAGAATTACAATCTCGAATTACTCATCATAAGGTTTCTGTCCAAGGACGTACAGAAATACTCCTCAAATGGATAAACAAGAAAAGAAACATATCATGCAGTTGATTGAAGTTACCTAGTCATTCTTTATCGCCCTCACAAACAATAAGATGATCCTTACGAAGATACCTAGTTTTGTGTGATGACAAGTGGTTGGACATCAATTAAAAGTGGTCAAACCCAATAGAGCCTTGCCCTATAATGATAGTTCCGTCAAACCAGAAGCTCCCTAACTGGTTCTTCAATATATTAATTAGTGAGTTGAATCACTGACAATGAAGAGGTGAAAAATGTTAATTTATTTTTTTATTTTTATAAAATATGTTTTATTTGGTAAAAAGATGATATTTAAATAGTGTAACATTGAAAAATCTTAAGAGTACATATACCTATGTTAGAAATATGGTTGTTTACAGGGCTTGTAGAGCTTAAAAGGTATACATAAATACAACGCCTTAACATTTTTCATAATTTGTTTTTTATATAAATAAGTTAAACGTTAATTTCATTTTTGTATTTACTATCATTTGTTAGTATCAGTATTCGTAAATATTGACTTAACTATAATGTTTTTTATTATTAAATTGCTCAAGAAAGTATGATTATAGTTGGTACATTTTGTTTATTTTATTATTCTAGTTAAAAATGGTTCTAGAGTTATTTTCCTGGATTTAAATTTGTAATATTGATAAGGGTTATTTTTGATATTATCCTAACTTTATGTAAATTATGTTTGGCTATTTGTTGTCAATATAGACTTCTCTGAAAAAATAATACTGATAAATTATAGGTAGTCATAAAATTCATTTTAAAAACTCAAATTTGTAAACAAGTTTATATTATATTCTAAATAACTGGTTTAGTAGATAATTCCTAAAATCATGTTATTCATAGAATTTAAAAAATAGTCTTACTGCAATATTTTGTTGATATCATGAGGGTAAAATGGCGTTTATTTTTATGTTATTCAATAGTGTGATATTCAATTTTGTTATATACTAAATTTTGTTTATTAAATTTACCTCAGAGCTAGCTATATATTATTTGTGTTAATAATTGTAGATTATTTTAAAGAAAAATCAATAAGTTTTGCCCGCTTATTAATTTTTCTTTTCTTGTAAGAGGTGGGTAATGCTATGTATCAAACCTATAGGTTTTTATTTAACAAAATAATAGTCGCGTCTTGCCATAGGGGTGGCCCTTCGCGGGTGGTCCAGAAAGGGGGGTTCTTTGTTGTGAGACATATTTCTCTACCTGCCTATCCCTTACCGGCAAAATATTTTCAAGATCAGTTTTTGAGAGGGATTGTAGTGGAGCAGTCTTTGAGAGAGTCTTGGAGATGTCTGGTCTGGTCCCTTCTGAGCTGGTTCCTGGATCCTTCGGAGCTTGGGAGCTCCCGGCTTACCACTATGAACACACAACATACGTAGCATCGCCCTCGTATTCAAGATAAGTTTAGGCTAAGTTCCTTTTGTTAAAGCTAAGATACTAGATTAAGAATGATTCCTTTTCCTAACTGTAATTTTTATATGTCAACCCATAGAGGAATATATATTGTTTTAGTTCAACCGTCATTTATTCACCATTTGCATTCCACCCATTAATGAATATATTTGTTTACCCTTATTTATAATTGACATATCTCAATTATCTGGCCCCACGATCACCTTCTGGAGAAGACATTATTAAATTAATTAATTATTTAAATAATACTTATTTATCATTTGCCAGGAGATTAAGTCCTGGCTGGCATCCCGATAACTAGATTAATGCTGATCCGGACTCAAACAGAGACGGACATAGCAAGAGGTATTTTCTGTTGTGGGGGTTGAGATTGAATTGAGAGGTCTAGGGCTGGGGTTGGGAAATTTGAGGCCCCTGAGGTCTAGGTTGATATCTAATCTTCTCAGCGTGATTCTTGTTGTCGTTGTGGATGATCTCGTGCTGAGCTGGATTGTTGATGTCCTGTTCTGTACGATTGAGCTTCTTGCATTCCTGGAAGTATTTCTTGATTACGGATGTCTGATGATTGGTTCCTATGATATTGTTTGGGGGCTGAATTTAAATTTCTTTGATATTGAGCAGTTTTGTATACTGTGCAGCCTCTGTAATTCGCGGGGCGATGATCTCCACATAGAGCGCATATCGCTGGCGTATCTCTTGTTTTCTGGCATGTTTCCGTAGCGTGTGGGCCAGCACATTTTACGCACCTTTCCTCGTGGTGGCAGTAAGTCTTGGTATGCCCTAGACTTTGGCACCGAGTATATTGGACTATTGTTGCCCTTCTTCTTGGTTCTTCAAACTGTATGCATGAGTAGACCAGCCTTGTTACCACCTTCAAATATTTCCTCATTGTTACGAGCTGGCTCTAAGTCTACGAAGAATAGTGGTAGAGGGTATTTTTCTTTTGGGTGAAGGACACACGAAACTTGCCTTACGTTGTGGCCAATAGCCTCTAAGTCGTGTTTGGGGGCACTGGTTGGGGTAGAAGAATGGAGACCCCGCAATACCACTCTATATGCTTTCTCTTCTTTTAGTTGGTAACAATGAAAAACGTAATTGTGGCTGGCTAAGTGGTTTGTCAGTTTTTTATCATTTTCTTTAGTTGATGTTTTTTATTTTTACGTCTTTGTAGCGGGAAAACAATTTAAATTGGTCTCTCCAATTAATGCTGAAATTTCTTGGCAGAATGACATGAAGTTCTCTATTTTAGTGACATAGATAGGTGGCGGGTCTGGGTCAGTAGTATGCTGTGGATTAGCCTTTATATTGTTATTAATAATATTACTAGTTGATGGGGTAGGCTCATTGACAGTTGAGTTGGTTGGTAGAGTTGGTTGAAATGTTTTAGCTGCAGAGGTTTTACTGCGGGTTTGATGGTTAGAATTATTGAGTGGCTTTTTTGATTTGGCTGTTTTATTTATTTTGATCAAAAATAAAAACTTGAATTAATTCTTAAATATCTAGACGACAAAATATTTAAATCAAGGGTAGACATTATCGAAAAATAAAAATAAAAATTATGAAGAAAAAAATAATAAAAATTGTTCCAGGAAAAAAAAAACAAAAAAAAACTCTAGCTATATACGTTACGAGAGGCTTGAGAAACAAATAAAGCCAGTCTTTACCGTGGAGATAACGGCGGGCCTGTATTATTTCACTGTTAATTTAATTTAATATTGTTTCCACTCACCTCACTTAATTTTTTTTATTTTTTTTTTATTCTTTTATTAATAGAAATTTACAACTGCATTTAAAAAAACACATCAAATAAATATGCGGTATATATGAGACATAATGACATGAATAAAACTTGTAGAGGAACTACCCATTGGTAGTACTCTAATGAATATTTACAAAAGAAGATCACGGGGTGATCTTCTTTTCAGACGCCTCGGAAGATTGCCAGGAATGGAATGGGAAGCAAGTTGTGCAACAAGTGGATTTGGATGAGCAGTGAGTTTATTATGAAAGGAACGGTATCTGGTTCGTGCCAATTCAGCAACATATGGGATATTAAGGTCGTTGTGGATCAATTCATTTGTGACAAAGTAAGGAGCATCTAGGATTTTTCGAAGGATTTTGGATTGGAGTGATTGGATGCGGGAAGAATTCCATGGTTTGGTGGATCCTTATAACTCTATTCCGTAAGTCCAACTAGGTCTGATAATCGTCATATAGATGAGTTTTTTTGTAGTGTATCGGGAGATTTCAACCTTTGACAAGTAGGTGTTGTAGTAGTCGAAATCGACGTGCAGCTTCTTGTCTTTTCAATCTTGTATGAGGGTTCCAGGTAAGTGTCTTGTCCAGATAAAATCCAAGGTATCTTATCTGTTCTACATTATTTAATAGTACTCCAAAAAAGGATACTGGAGGACAGGATGAGGTAGGTTTTCGACGTAGGGTAAAGGTTATTTGCTGGGATTTATCTTGACTCTCCAGTTATGACAACATTCTTCAAGGGAAATGATATGTGACTGGAGTGTCTGGGATGCAGCTAATGGATCATCATTGACTGATAACACGCTTGTGTCATCAGCATAGGTTGTGAGGATAGTATTAGTATGGGTGGGGATATTAGCTGTATACACTGTATAAAGGATGGGACCCAGGGTACTACCTTGAGGAATACCAGTGATCTGGGGAAAGGTGGGTGAGTGTGTAGAATTGTGGTTAATTTTAAATACTCTATCAGAAAGATAGGATCGGAGGATGAGGAAATATGTAGAAGGAAGGAATTGGTGAAGTTTATAAAGCAGACCTGGGTGCCATACTCGGTCAAAAGCCTGTTCAACGTCAAGAAAGACACCCGTGCAGTACATCTTGCGCTCCAATGCAGATGAGATAACGTCCACCACACGAATGCATTGTTGGATAGTGGAATGAGACTGGCGAAATCCAAACTGGTGATCAGGAATAATATGATTGGAATCAAGGATGGGATAAAGGCGTTTCAAAAGGAGCTTTTCAAGGATTTTGCCCATGATAAGTAGGAGAGAAATAGGTTGGTACGAGGAAGGATTTTCGGGCGGTTTTTTTAGGTTTAGGGATCATTTTTATTATTGATGATTTCCAGGAATCGGGAAAATATGTTGTACGGAGGACAGCATTATAAACGAAAGTTAGGAATAATACTGCTCTCCTTGGAAGGTATTTGAGGATTCTTAAAGTGATAAGGTCGTGTCCAGGAGCTTTGTTGGAGGGCAATTTACGAATGATGGCTATTATTTCTGAAGGGTGGAAGGCTTTAGGTCATTTGAAGAGGAATGGCCAGTTCTGCTTCAATAAATTCTACATTGTTAGGATTTAGGATATCTGGATGAGGTTTAAAAATATTGTATTCACCAAATATCTGCGATTTGTCTAAATCAGATTTGGTCCAGGTTTGAGCTGGAGTAAGGAGAGAATGATTGAAGGTTTTGAATTTTAACAGTCTTTTGGTGGAGTTTTGCGCCTGCGCTAGATAGTTAATGTAGCTTACGTATCGTCTCTTTCATTTATCACTTTTTTATTGTGATTTACAGCATTTTACAGTGTGAATTGTTGTGGAACAACAGTGGAAAAGAAGGACGAAGCATCGGACTTGTTATTACTGTGAGTAAATATAATTTACAATGCAAGTAATATTTACTTGCAAGTGAATAGAACCAACTCCAGGAGTAGAAAAAATTTATGATGTAAAGCGGCTCTATTATACAAATCTGATTATAGAGAAACCGTATCCAAAAAGGGATATTGTTCAATGTCACAACTGTCAAGCGTATGGACACACTAAGCACTATTGCCATCATATGCCTAGATGTGTGAGGTGCGGCGATCCACACAAAACCGAAGACTGCAACAAGCCTCGGGATAATCCAGCTGTATGCGCTCTATGCCACCAGGGCCATCCGGCGAACTATAAAGGGTGTGAAACCTATAAGAAGCTCAAGGCTCGCTTCCAACCAGCTCAAGGAAGGAATGAAGAAGTGAGTCAAGCAAGAAGACAGCCATCTAGACCAGTAAATGGAGCCATCTCCTATGCTAGTATGATGGGTAGCAGAGAGCTACCTACTGGAACAGAGGCCATGCCACAACCCCAGCCTCAAAACATTTATCACGAACCCCAAAATCCAATCCATAACCAAATCCCTCAGCCTCAAACTCAACCCCCCTGAAAATCCTATAATCCAACCCATTAAAAAGAACACACCCACAGTTCCTTATATTCCGCCTCCTCCCAATGCTACTGATATCTCATCTATACTAAACTCTTTTCTCTCAGAATTCCGATCGATGATCACACCTCTCAAATCACTCCTAACTAGTGCACTATCCAACATTATCATCCCCGCCCAAAGAAATCCCTAAATGAAACCTTCCCTATCCATTCTCTTTTGGAATGCGAATGGTATTCGGAATCATACTGACGAATTGACAGCACTACTACACGACAGTAATATTGATATAGCCCTAATTACAGAAACTCGTCTACCTAGTAACAGAACATTCAAAATAGCACAATACGAAACCTATCAGACGGAAGAGCTCATGCTGGCACAGCCGTCATCATCCATAATTCCCTCTCCCACTATTTATTACCTTTACCAAATCATAATTTCCTACAAACAACTGCAGTTGTTATCAAAACCTTCCCTTTTCCACTGACAATAGCTGCAGCTTATTGTCCTCCTGGAAAAACAGTCTCCTTCACCCAATTCAGTTCCCTCCTTGATTCACTTGGAAACCACTTCCTTCTAGGTGCAGACCTTAATGCCAAACACCAACAGTGGGGTGCCAGAATCACCAACTCCCGTGGCCGAACTCCCGTGTCGGCACTTAATTCCAACCATTGCCACTACATTTCTCCCTGTTCTCCTACCTACTGGCCGACAGATCCCACTCGTAATCCTGACCTCCTCGATTTCTTCATTCATACAGGTTTAGGTGCTTTTAATCATTCCATCAAACGCTTAGACAACCTCTCCTCTGATCACAGTCCTTTAATCCTTACCTTATCCTTATCACCGATAACCAAACTTCCTCCCCCATCATTTATTAGAGGCCCTATAAACTGGAACCTTTTTCGACAAATATTAACTGATTCCATAGACCTCAGAGTATTCTTGAAAACATCCCAAGAACTAGATGATGCAGCCAACTCCTTTACGAATTTAATTCAACAAGCTGCTTGGAATGCATCTTTTCCTCAACCATCCTATATCAATCGTAATAAAAATCCTTTACCACAAGAACTAATAGACCTTATCCAAACTAAACGTCATTCTAGATCCCTATGGCAAATAACCAGGCATCCTGACGATCGGAGAACATATAACCACTACACCAAATTAGTTAAAAAGAAATTGGCTTCCTTTAGATCCCAATCCTACAACTCCTATCTTTCCTCCCTCTCTACCTCAGACAATTCTCTCTGGAATGCAACTAAAAAAATCCTCAAATATCACAATATTTCCCATCCTCTCCGACGTGAAGATGGATCCTTGGCTGCCTCAGATGAGAACAGAGCAGAAGAATTTGCCAAGCACCTCTCCAGCACATTTATTCCCCATTCCGAACAAATCCCCTCCCACACTACTAATGTTCAACAATTCCTTACTGCGCCAATTCCTCTCTCCTTACCCCCTAAAGCAGTTAACCCCTCTGAGGTCAAATTCCTATTAAAAAAATTGAAAACCCGCAAATTACCTATATATGATCTGATTACCACCCAAATCCTCCGACAACTCCCTCAAAAAGCGATCCTCTTCCTTACTTACATATACAACTATATACTTCGCACGACCCACTTTCCTCTGATATGGAAACACTCCATCATCATTCTTTTCCTAAAACCAGGTAAACCTCACAACAAAACCTCATCATATAGACCTATAAGTCTACTTCCCATCCTTTCAAAAATCTTTGAAAAAATCCTTCTAAAACGTATCCTACCCATACTCGAATCCCAAAGCATCCCTTCCCTACAATTTGGATTCCGGACTGGTCACTCCACTGTTCAACAAGGCCTTCGTGTTGTTGATCATATATCCTCTGCCCTTGAAAACAAGCAGTATAGCACTGGTGCATTTCTGGATGTAGCGCAAGCTTTCGACCGGGTGTGGCACCAGGGTTTGCTCATCAAGCTCAAGACCCATTTACCCCAATCCCTATACCTTGTCCTATGATCCTATCTCTCAAATCGTTCCTTTCGAGTCCGCTGTGGCTCAGAGTTTTCCAACTGTTATCCTATCGATGCCGGAGTGCCACAAGGTAGTGTCCTAGGTCCCGTCCTCTATAATCTCTTCACTGCCGATACCAACCAATCCTAATACCTTTTTAGCCACATTTGCAGATGATACTACTATCCTATCACCCCATCTAGATCCTAAACTTGCTTCCCTCAACCTCCAAAGACATCTTCTACAGATTGAAGCTTGGCGCAAGTGGAGAATAAAAATTAATGAAGCCAAATGGAATCATATAACTTTTACCCTTCGCCGCAAATCCTGTCCACCCATCCGTTTCAATAATATTCCTATACCTATATCCGACACAGTACGCTACCTTGGATTCCATCTTGACAAAAGACTAACTGGGAACCCTCACACTAGACTCAAAAGACAAGAACTCAATAGGAGATTCAGCCAACTTTACGGACTACTAGGCAGGAATTCTCATCTTTCAGTCGACAACAAACTCCTAATATACAAAACAATCTTAAAACCAATTTGGACCTATGGACTTGAACTGTGGGGGACAGCAAAACAATCCAATTTCAAACGCATTCAAACATTCCAATCCAAAGTCCTCCGAACAATTGTCAATGCACCTTATTATGTTACAAACAAAACCCTACACGATGACCTAAAAATACCATTTGTCCTAGATCTCAGACCTTCAAAATTCTCGAAATTTCATCAAAATCTATTCAATCATCCCAAACCTCTAGCCCAATCCCTATCCAGTCTTAACCATCCCTATAACCCTCCCAGAAGGTTGAAACGGTAATGGCCCCGAGACCTTTTGTAATATAATGTTATGATGGATTCCTGGTACTGACCAGCTTCTCCACTCATGCCCAGAGCATATGTGGCTATAGCGCTCCCACTCAGCCTCCACTGGATATTACAGGTGATGCAGCTGAGAGAGCAGCGCTGGGATCTCGTTTTGTATGTATGAGTACTTGTATATATTGTATGAATGAATACATCTTTAGCACTGTTACCTATTGCCCTTAATTGAGGCAGTTTGTACATATATTTCAATAAAAAAAACAAAAACAGTCTTTTGGTAGTGTTCCATAATGATTTATCGGAAACAGTAAGTTGTTCAGTTTGTTTTTGTAAATTTTCAAATTTTAGTTTTTTAGTCTAAATATGATTTAATGATTTAAGTCTGTTAGTCAATTTATTATAATATGTTTTGTCAGTTGGATATCGAGTTCTATGTCATTTGGCCCTAGTGCGACGTTTCTCTACTAATAAAATGCGAATATTCTGTGGTAAGATACTTTCTGAAATTTTAAATCTATTTTGTGAAGTGTTTTCTGTTATGCAGGTTCGTATTGAATTTGTAAGATGTTCTATTGCATTATCTATTTGTTTACATGTTTTTAGTGGAGTTTTTAAGTCAATTTGGTTTTCTAAAGCCGAACGGAATTTGTCCCAGTCTACTCGTCCAGTTATTACGGATGGAGGAGAAAGTTTATAATAAGAGTAGAATGTAATGTAAGCAAGACTGGGCTATGATCTGAGGAAAGGTCATCTAAGGAATCTACTGTAGTTTGGGAAGTAGGAATTTGAGAGGTGACAAATATGTCGAGAATATCTGGGCGTTTTCTTAGGGATGTAGGCCAGTAGGTAGGACTGTTAGGTAAAAGAATGGGGTAATTGTTTAAGGATGATACACGGGAAAGTATAGTACCTCGGGCATTGGATGTTCTACAGCCCCATCGCTGGTGTTTAGCGTTGTAATCCCCACCTGCAATGAAGCGCCGCCCAAAGGATTGGAATAAGGATTGCAGAATATTTTGGGAAAGGCTATTTCCTGGAGGACAATATACAGCTGAAATAGTAAGGTTAAATGGAAGGGTGGATAGGATTAGTGAGGTAGACTGAATGGTGTCCGTTGGAGAGGAAGGAATCAAGGTGTGGGTTAGTGATCTATAGATAAGAATGCAAGTACCACCGTGGGCTGATTTGTCGGGGTGGTCAGTTCTGTAAGTGATATAGTCTTTTTATGTGGAAATAAGAGGTAGGTGTCAGGTCTCTGTGTAAATTGTCGTGTAAGAATACGTCTAGTTCATTTCTGTGATTGAGCAAACCATTTGCGTCCCATAAAAAAACAGCCAAGGAGTTTTGGATCATCGAGGAACAATGGACGTGATTTCTGACAGGGCTCTTGTGAGAAGGGTAACTAAGGGTTTGATAGTTTCTTGGAGTTCACGGAGGAAGGATCAAAGAATCGTTGAGATATCACCAAGACTTTGGGAGGAAGTAGGATAGGGTTCTAAAATGGATGATTACACTGTCTTGAAGACGGTACCTGGGATGGGATTTGCCTTGGATATTGTTGAGGAGATATGGCTTGCCCATGTGTTTGTACTGGAGGTTTGATCTGTTGGTTCACTTGTTGTGGTGTCTGTTGACTAGTTGATGGGGAAGGATTGATGAATTTGGGAGGTCGGGATGGAAAGGATATTTGAAGCGCCTGATTTTGTGAACGTCGATTTCTTCGTTCGACCGTCGTGAATTCATTAGTTGGTTGAGTCTGAGATGAACCTGTTGCTGAGGTTGATGGCTGAGGCTTGAAGTTCAACAGTTGAAGGCCAACAGTTCAACTTGAAGAACTGTTGGCTGCGAGTTGAACGGCTGAATGGCTAGGTTGTTGATATTGAGGCTTTTGTGCTTTGGATGTTGAAGGAAGTAAAGGGAAGTTTTTATGAGAGCTATTGATGACTGGGATGTTTTGATTCTGCGAGGATGGTCCTGCAGTTACGGATGTATGAGGAACTGAATTTCTATTTGTTGCTGAGTTGGTGCTTCTTTGCTTTTGCCTAAGTTTGTATACCTGGCAACCTTTATAATTAGCGGGATGGCTCTCATCACAGAGGACACACAAGGCTGGTGTTTCGCGTGTTTTTAAGCATGATTCAGTTAAATGTGGTCCTGCACATTTAACACACCTTGGTTGCCGAATGCAATAGGTCTTTGTGTGGCGCAGGTTTTGGCATCTGGTACGCTGAACTATTTCTTTTTTTGAGTCGAGATACTTCAAATTTAACTACGGAGTAAACCAGTATTTTGATATTAAAAACTTCTACATTGTTCTCTGCCAGATCCACAAAGAACAATGGGAGTGGATGTTTTTCAGAGCACTGGAGTGCGTTGGAGACATGCCTGACGCTATAACCTATCTGCTCTAGATCTCTTTTGATGGCGTCGGGAGAAACAGATTGATGAAGTCCACGCAGTACTACTCTGTAGGCCTTCTCTTATTTTAACTGATAACAATGAAATTCTATATTATTATTTTTCAGATGTGCTATCAGTGATTTGTAAGTTTCTTTTGTTTCTGTATTTATTTTGATGTCTTCATATCTGGAGAAGCATTGGAAATTGGTTTGGCCAATTAATTCGGATATATTTTGACAAAATTGTAAGTAATTTTCTACGCCGGTGACGTAGATTGGAGGTGGTTTGAAATCCATGGGAGGTTTTAGTTGTTGAGGTGCTAAGCTGTCAGTTGGCATATTTGTTAGTGGTTGGAATCTATTGGTTGTTTCTATGGGTGTGACTGCAGAGACTATAGTCTTACTGCGGGTTTGTGGTGGTGTTGTGGATACATTCGGCTTCTTATCTTTTTGTTTTTTCTTCTTCTTTTTTTTTGTCGGGGGAGTTCCCAGTAGGCTCAAGAGCAGTATTTCTTTGTCTTTTAGACAAAGGTCTAGCCTTGAGAAACTTGGGGTCCGATTCACTGAAGTCAGAACATGGAATTTCCTCATCAGAATCGAAACACGACGATTTTTCAAATTCCATGATGAAATTAATTTTTTTAATTATTTGCAACAATTATAGGAAATAAAATAGAGAAGAAAAAAAAACACACACACACACATATATATATATATATATATATATATATATATATATATATATATATATATATATATATATATATATATAGTTATGTGAAGCTCAATAGTATTAAGGATAATAAAAAAATGTATGATATCCCCTCTCCTAAATAACCCTATAAAAGGCCACCTCCACCTGGCCTCATTAGACATTCTCTCGTCGCTCGTATAGATGTGCAGATGTTATGCCGAAGTTTTGTACTAGGCTATAAATTGTGTTTTTTCTTGTATCAATGTATGTCACTCAATAAAGCTTCTTTTTCAAAACTCCAAACCGCGATCCTAATATTTAGCTGGCGCCCGAACGGAGGGACTTTTGGAAGCGTTAACGTAACTTCGCGGCAGTTCTATCTTATTTCAGGTACAGAACAGCGAGACCTCTTTCCACTGGCCTGAGAAGATTGGGAGCTGAGTATTAATACATCAGCAGATCTTCAAGTCTTTGGGAGCGCTTTGGTATTCCAATACCTTGGCCAAAAGGACCTACAACCTCTTGCTAAAGAATCGACGGGAAGGGGCTAAAGGGAGCGTCATTGAGAAGACATCGAAGACATCGTTGTATCAAGAAAAAGTATAATTAATTAATTCTCTTTTTCTTTTTCTTTTTCTTTTTAAGTAATTCTGTAATTTAAATATAATTAGTAATAAGTATAATAATTTAAAATATTAATTTAGCATTTATTTTTATGAATAAATTAGAAGACAAATTAAGCAACTTAAAAATAACTGGTTCTACGTTAATTAAAAATGAAAATAATATGGCTCTAAAAATTAAAAATCACGATTTAGCATTAATCCCGGATTATGACGGAAATCCGTTACAACTAGTAGATTTTATCAGAAATAGTGAATTTTTATACAATTTATATTGTAAGGAGGATAATACGCATAAAAATACAAATCAAGCTAAATTAGTCTTAACAATTTTAAACAAATTAACAGGAAAAGCAAAAGTCGCCGTATATGACAAAAAATTTAGTACCGTCAGAGAAATAATAAAATTTTTAAAGAAAAAATATCAGGACACGAGAACTCGGGAACAGTTAATTTCGGAAATCTTAAATACGCGTACCTATCATAATGAGAACCCACTCGATTTCCTAGAACGACTGGGCCAAAAAAGATGTGATTTATACGCACATATTTATTCAGACAACGAAATAATAGACAAACAGGACGAAATGTATAGGTATGACAAACAAATGTCCCACCACGCAGTACATAGTTTACACCCGGCATTGACAGATTTTATTTACCACATTAAATTCGACAGTTTAGAAGACCTAGAAGAAATATTAAGAAACAGCGCGGCTCACATCGTACACAGACTTTACGGAGATAAAAAACAGTATAAAAATAACCCAGCTCAGAATAATTATAAAAAGAAAAATTTCGAAACTAATTATAAAAATCGGAAATACAGACAGAATTTTAATAACCACCATGATTACCAAAATTACCGACCCCATCAGTATCACCGCGAGCAATATATGTCTCATAATAATCCTCAACATTACCGACAGCAACAGTATCAGCATGAACAAGGTCCAACCTTTAATTCTTTTAACAATAACAATCAGCATAACTTCCGGCCACAACAGCGAGCTATTGAATATCAAACACCGATTTACAATCAACAATGGGACCCTCAGTCACAGTATAAATTTTTTAATAAACCGGCTTCTAGAAATTTTAGACAAAATTATCAACAACCCCAGGTAGATTCAAACACAGTTTCGATGAGAACCGTTTCTAATATAGTGCACGCGATAGAGGAAGAGAAGGATGAAAAAATAAAATTATTATTAGAACGTATAGAGTCACTGGAAAAAAGACAGGATCATTTTTTAGAATTAGGCCTAAGCACGAGCAGACCTCCGGACCAGATATAGATAATCATTCAAATTCTAACAGTAAACAGACCGTTGAACAGCAAAATAAACAAATAGAAATACACGATTTAAATTTAAGCAACGACTTACCAAATTTAATTGACAGTTTAGTAAATAAATGGCTAATTGATACGGGTTCCACAAAAAATTATATACACCCCGATCACATTCCACGTTTCTCGGAAATTTTTAAAGAAGACTTCGCGATAAAAACCCCTACGGGAGGAGCAGAAGGATCACAAAGCGTGATAATTGACCTAATGCCCCTGATAGGAATTAATCAAAAAGTCAAATTTTTAATATCTCCGTTTAGCGAAAGATTTAACATTTTATTAGGCTACGAGACTATGAAAAAACTAAAATTAAAAATAAATTTAGAAAAAAATGAATTGAAATTTAAAAAGAAAAAATTCAAATTAGAAAATGATTTATTTTTTATTAATGATAAAAACTTAATTCGCCACGAACATATTAGTCCGGAAATAAAGGAAGAATTAACCGAAATTATTAGCCAACATGGCGAAGTATTAAAAAGGGACGACGATAATTTAAAATTTACGGTATTAATTAAGCACAAAATAATAACAACTAATGATAACCCCATATACACCCGAAATTATCGCTATCCGGAGCAATTTAAAAAACAGATAAATGAAGAAGTGCAAAAATTATTAAAAAATAAAATAATAAGACCAAGTAAATCGCCGTATAATTCCCCACTTTGGATCGTACCGAAAAAACCGTCGGGATACAAAAAAAGTAGAATGGTAATTGACTATAGGAAATTAAATCAAGCAACCGTAAAGGACAAATTTCCCCTACCGAACATTGAGGACTTACGAAATAGATTAAACGGATCGAAAGTATTTTCCACAATAGACCTCGCGTCGGGATTTCACCAAATTGAGATGGACGAACAATCAATAGCCAAAACCGCGTTCTCCACTGAAAATGGGCATTTTGAGTTTTTGCGTATGCCTTTTGGCCTGTGTAATGCACCCCCAACCTTTCAAAGAGCGATGACTATGATGATACAGAATATTCCCAACTCTATGATTTATATCGATGATATAATAGTTTATTCCAAAAATGAAGAAGAACATTTAAAAGATTTAAAAAGAGTATTTAAAGCGCTAAAACAGCATAACTTATCGATACAATTAGATAAAACCGAATTTTTTAAAACCGAATTAAACTTTTTAGGCTACATCGTAACCCCAGACGGATTAAAAACGGATGAAAAAAAGATTGAAGCAATTTTAAAGTTCCCCATTCCGCGTAATGAAAAGACGACGAGACAATTCCTTGGCATGACGGGGTACTATCGGAAATTTATTAAAAATTACGCTAAAATTACTAGACCGATTTCAAATTCATTAAAAACTAAAATATATGGCACAAAGGAAATTAAGGAAGCATGTCAAACCCTAACGGAAATGATGAGCAACACACCAATTTTAAATTACCCGGATTGGGAGCGGCCATTTATATTAACTACAGATGCCAGTAATAAAGCCATCGGAGCCGTGGTCTCACAAAAAGACGAAAATGAAATAGAACACCCAGTAGATGGATGTCGAACAATTATTAAATCAGGAAATAGCAGACGAAAACAATTCCGAATACGACGCGATAATAGAGGACTTAGAAGTACCGCCGGAAGAAGATTTAGAAACAATCCATTCCCAGGAATCTAGTAACGAATAAGTACGAATTTGTGAACCGGAAAAATGTATAAATATATATAAAAACATCAAATAGTGATAAAAAGGGGAAATACAAAAATAAATTTTACTAATCCATTCGGGAAACGCCGATATAAATTAAACATTTATGCAAAATCAGATATAGCTTCATTATTAGAACAAATACTTGAACCTAATAAAACTTACGGTACAATTTGTAAATCACCTAATGAAATAACCGAGAATTTGTATGAAGATTATTTTAAGACAATACAACAAATAATAGAAACGCAATATCCATCGGTTAAATTGAAAAAATACAAACAAATTGTAAACGACGTCGAAAATCCCAATGAACAAATAGAAATTATAGATAATTACCATTTAGGCAAAACTAAGCATAGAGGTATAAATGAAACGTTTGAAAAACTCAAAAAAGAATATTATTTTCCAGGGATGCAAAATAAAATAGCAGAGTATATTAATAAATGCAAAACTTGTAAAGTTACAAAATATGACCATAAACCTATAAAGACCAAATTTCAAATTACACCTACACCAGAAAAACCGTTTCATGAATTAATGATTGACATTTTTAATTTCAACAACGCAATAATTTTCATAGCGGTGAACACATTTTCAAAACATTTATTTGCCCAAACGTTACAATCGAAAAACGCAATTAATATCTGTAATGCACTAACCAACTATATGACATACTTTCCCACACCTCTACAAATATCATTAGATCAAGGGACGGAAATGAAAAATAATTTGGTAAAACAGTTTTGTGAAGAAAATAATATTATTTTACATTATACTTCAGCTAGCCACTCAAACTCTTTGGGATTATTGAACAGAGTCCACT
This sequence comes from Euschistus heros, assembly GCA_003667255.2. NCBI lineage: Eukaryota > Metazoa > Arthropoda > Insecta > Hemiptera > Pentatomidae > Euschistus > Euschistus heros. Next base: position 2,379,710 of record RCWM02000149.1, read on the forward strand.
CTACCCTAAACGAATTATTAAGAATAATAGGAAAAGAAAAAGATAAATGTTGGATGCAGCAAAAATTGAGATTAGCAATAATAGCATACAATAACACATTAAACAAGAAATTAAAATTAACGTCCAATGAAATCACTTTCGGAACCTCCAGATTAGAATCAGACGAAAACATCGACCTGACAGAACAATACGTATTAAAATATCATAAGGACCAACAACTATTACATAAACTAATTAGATCTAAAATAAATGACGAAAAAGAAACAAGGACTGAAAAATTAAATAAAAATAGAGAGGACCCTTTAGATATTCAGAAACAATTAAGAGATACAGAATATTTGAAAAATACCCAAGCAAAAATAAAAAGTAGGGACAAATTTAAAAAAAGTAAATGTGCTAGTGAAAGATAAAAGACCAATTAAAACTCATATTGACAATATTAAAAGGCCCACTAGGAAAAAAAGGAAAAAACAATCTATTTCGGACGACGATAATGAATCCATTCGCGTGAATATTTTGGATGTCTCGGATGATTATGACTCAAATGATTCGGATAATAGTTATGATTAAAAATATTTAATTTTATTTAAACAATATTAAAATGTTTTAAAAATCTTTTATTTTAATAAAACGTAATAAATATAATGGTATTAGGGAAAGATGTTTATGTTATATTGAAAGAATTATCTGTATTAAATTGACAATGCTGTAGTTATTTTAATGAAGTCGGACTTTTGTATTTTGCTGTAAAATATTATATTCAATGTTAATAATGTAAAAGATCATTCAAATTATTATTTTATTTCACAGTAATATTCTGTTCGATTTATTTTGTGATTAATATTTTGAAGTCACTATCATAAATATTAGGATACTATTATTTTGTCTTGAAATATTATTTTGATTGATCATTGAGAAAAGTATATTTTATTTTGAAATTATTAATTATTGTAATTGAAAGAGTATTTGAATTATTATTTTGATTTAAAATATTGTTGTTTTAATTGAGTAAATTTTAATTTAGAAGTAGTATTCGTTATAGAAGAAAGTAATTCAAAGAATCATATTTTATTTTTCTTTTGTATAAATAATGTATAGATATGAATTGTTTAGTATTAAGAAATATTCTGTTATCTTTTAGTTATCAGGAAAATTGTACTTTAGCATGTAAGTAACCTATGTGTAAACATGGGTATTCCTAGCGAACTTAGTACTGGCCCCTGCTCCCGCGCAGAATACACTTGTCACCTAATTCTAACCTTGCTCCGATCTTATGACGTCAGTAATCGCAGCTTTAGGAGGGGAAGTTTCTCTTCCCCTCCTTCCCCCACCATACCTAGCTTCTTAAGGTGGAGAAATCTCTACTTTAAAGTTCTCAGTAGTTTAAAATCCACCACCGCTCTTCACGAACTCGTCTCAGAATGTTGATTTTTTATTCTTAATCACTTTTAAACATAAAATCAATATGTTATATATTATTTATCCAGCTACCGTCATAAACTACACTTGTGGTTTCTGCTACTATTAACAACATAATATTATTCTAATATTAATAACGTCGTATTATTAGTTTACAATTATATTATTCTCACACCTTGCAACTTATTTATTACTCCCTTCTCAGACTTTTTAGTTTTCATTTTATTATAAATTTCTCGTTGTTTCATGTAGAGACTCTTCATAAATAATACTAAATTTTAACATTTTTATTCATTTCTTTTCTTGCTATTGGACACATGAAAATAAAAGGTAACGGTTCGGATCGGCGACACTACCAAACTAGGTTGACCCGCGTTACACCGACCAGTTCGATCCTTACGCTTCACTTCATGTTTACATTTTTCGATAGTTCATTCCTATAACCTCACATGTAAACAATCACTTCTACAGTTTCAACTTGGATTGTGTTGTTTAGTTTGTTATATTGATATTTAGACTTCTTAAATATAAATAAGTGAAACAGAAGTTCACAAAATGAGTTTCATAAAGGATTAAGTGTTTTATAAATTCATGTTTTCTTATTTCATCTAATCTTATGTGTAAAAGTGTTATAAAACTTAAGAAGATTAATTTGTACATGGATTTGGTGTTTTACATATTTATATTTGTTCTATCAATTTAAGTGATAAAATTTACAACTTGTAAAAGTGTTATGAAACTTAACAAGATTTATTTGTACATGGATTTGGTGTTTTATATATTTGTATTTATTGTTTCAATTTCAGTGATAAAATTTCAGTATACATATTTTGTGAATGGATTCTTTGTCATCCATATCACTTTTTGTGCTAAAGTGAGACAGATTGTATAATTAATTCAATAAAACATATCAGTTTATAAATAAATGTGAGAAAGTATATCACAGGTTTTTTATGTTTTCTTATTTCCACTTCCCATGAGAAAATATAGCAGAAATTAACATCTTCACTTTCAACTAGGATTCTGTCTTATATTATATAATGGCTTATAACATGGAGAATTGACAATGTGAAAATAATCACAGATTAAGAGGTAAATGACACGTTACTATATAATTGTAGAACTATTGGTATAATGTTATAGATTAATGTGTTTTAAAAAAAAATTAGAAGCCTGATGATGAAACATTATCACCGAAACATGTAGCTACAAATGTTAAATAAATAGGAGTTATGCCAAATAAATACTTAAGGATTCTGTCTTTTTTATATTTATAATTTGTTATTTTTACTTCTCTGACAGAAAGTTCATCAGGAATTAACTTTACTGGTGGTTCAGTAGTATATTAATTGTTGATTAAATTAATATTAATTCAAAATTGATTTAGTTCTTATATTTCGATATTTCCTTATTTCCACTTTAATATTTTCTTATTTCTCATTTTAATATTAGAAGGTAAACAGAAGTTAATATTACTTTGAACAGGGATTTAGAGTTTCTCAGTAAATGTAGGAGAATAACCTTTCTCCTCTAAAAGCAGCGACTAGAACATCGAAATATATCGGAACAAGGTTAGAATCGATAAAAGGTATTCTGAGCGGGTTTAGGGGTTGGTGTCGCCGATCCGAACCGTTACCAAATAAAATTATAAATGAATTGAAGTACAATTTCCAAAAGTATGAAGTGAGATTTCCCTTAACATCTACAATAGCATCAAAAATGAGTACACTATTTTTAAAGTAAACTGCTGTAAACTATTTAATTTTTCAATATCATGTAAAAAGTATTTCTGTTAATATCAAAAGACAAAAGCTAAATTCACTACCATTTCTTCCTCTTTTAACTTATTTTTTTCTGTTTTAACTTTGTTTGAACAAAATTAACATATTAGCAAATGAAAATAACAAACATTTACAGTATTTCCTGACCTTAGTCAGAATTGGTAGTGTATCAAAAATATTCTGATAAATAAATGTATTATACAAAGCATTTACTCCTCTTTATTAATAGTAAAAACATCTGAAATGTTTTGGGAAACAAGGTCCCATCATCAGACTTTAAAACAATCTCTTGGTGTTAACACACCGTGTCAGTGTCATTTACATGATTGACAATGTAAATGACACTGACATGGTGTGTTAACACCAAGAGATTGTTTTAAAGTCTGATGATGGGACCTTGTTTCCCGAAACATGTCAGATGTTCTTACTATTAATAAAAAGGAGTAAATGCTTTGTATAATACATTTATTTATCAAGATATGTGACTCCTTCACTGGAGAAATATTCTGATAATAAAATAAACAAATAAAGAATGTCAATCTGATGCATTCAATAATAAACCTATGTAAGACTCCAACTGAAATAATCATTATGGGCTAGTTTTTTATTATATTAAATTATAAAAATAAAGAAATTACATTATAAATATAAAGAAAACTTACAAGAGGGTAAAATATATTGCAACACTAACCAGATGAATAATAAGCAAATTAAATAATGAAAATTTTAAAATTAATGGTGTCCTATATAATAATTATAAAATCAAATACATAATAAAACACACAGACAACACAGATAAATAGAGCAAAAAGACTTAATTTATAAAATAAATTGCAAAAACTGTAATATGCACTATATTGGGCAAACTAAACAAAACTTAATAAAAAGAGTATACCAGCACAAATATGATTGCAATAAAAAAGTAAAAAAGAACAATACCGCACTAAGTGATCATGAAAATAAAGCAATTAACAGAAAATTAATGGAAACAATCTACATAAATAAAACAATAAACCAAGCAGTAAATTATAAAACAGATATACATAAAATTGGTACTTGTTATGCGAACATAATAATTAAATTGGAAATATAATTAAATGAAAAAATTCATTAATATTAATAGTAATTAATAAAAAAATGTAAAAATGGGTAACAACACAGAAATAGATAATATTGAAGTTTATATAAGCACCAAGCCATATTGTCTTTAAGAATAATATTAAAATAAACAATAATAAGATGAACATTGCCCAGCTGTATGTTAGTAAGACAGAATAAGTGACCATGTGAAATAAATCACAGTTCTAAGTAGAATTTTGGCTTAATAATATAAGATAAAATTGCATAATTGATAAAATTTTGTAAAAAGATATATTTAAAGGTTTTTAGATCCTGAAGATGGAGCCTGACTCTGAAACAGGTTGGTCACATTTTAATAAATAAATAGGAGTTATGTTTAAAATTGAAGATTAATTACATCTCCTTCAACTAAAAGACTTTTAATAATTCCTACCTCTGTACCAATACTTTATGTTCAGACTGTATGTTACACAACCATTACATCAATGAAAGTACTAAACCAAAGATCCTTCCTTCATTGGTTTTATTGATACATTTTTTAAAATACTTTGATAGAAAAGCTTTTTGCCATAACTTAAGATTTGAAATTAAGAAGAATTAAAATTACAGTTCATTTATTTTGAAAAACTAGCCCATAATGATTATTCCAGTTGGAGTCTTACATAGGTTTATTATTGAATGCATTAGATCGACATTAGTTATTTGTTTATTTTATTATAAGAATATTCTTGATGCACTACCAATTTTGACTAAGGTTAGGATATACTGTAAATGTTTGATATTTTCCTTTAAATTTATATGTAATCCTACATACATTCCTTTATATTCCTATGTAATACTCCAACTGGATTAATCATTATGGGCTAGTTTTTCAAAATAAATGAACTGTAATTTGAATTTTTCTTTTAATTATATTTCCAATTTATTTATTATGTTCGCATAAAAAGTACCAATTTTATGTATAGCTGTTTTATAATTTACTGCTTGGTTTATTGTTTTATTTATGTAGATTGTTTCCATTAATTTTCTGTTGATTGCTTTATTTTCATGATTTAAAATCCTTGTGTGTTCAAAATCAAACTCATGTTTAAATTTATATGCATGTTCACTTTGTGCAGTATTGTTGTTTTTTACTTTTTTATTGCAATCATATTTGTGCTGGTTTACTCTTTTTATTAAGTTTTGTTTAGTTTCCCCAATATAGTGCATATTACAGTTTTTGCAATTTATTTTATAAATTAGGTCTTTTTTGCTCCATTTATCTGTGTTGTCTGTGTGTTTGATTTTATTATTATTATATAGGGCACCATTAATTTAAAATTTTCATTATTTAATTTACTTATTATTCGTCTAGTTAGTGTTGGAATATATTTTACCCTATTGTAGGTTTTCTTTATATTTATATTAGGTAATTTCGGCGTTACTTCTATGTGTGTTTTTTTTTTTTTTTTTTTATTAATAGTCAATACTTCATCTATAATTTGTTCCTTATTCTGGTAAAAATCTGTAATTTTCTTTTATTCCTTTGTCTTGAATTTTAATCCACATGGATAAGACAGAGGATTAATAGAATTAATGAGTTAAATTAAAAAATTGAAGAATGAATATTATGGATAAGACAGGGTATTATTAGAGTTGTGTTTAAATTATAAAAATTAAAAAAATGAAAGACTGAAAAATATAAAATTGGTTATAATTGAACTAGATCCGATAAACTAGACAATTCATATCAAAATTAAATATAATGTTGTGATTATCAAAATGAAATATAATGTATAATGAATATTGCGATGATGAAAACTGTTACAAGAGCGAAGGAATAAACAAACGATGTATACAACTCAGCGATATACGTTGAAGCGAGAAAAAACGGTTATTAATTTCCTAATAAATTTAAAGGGATGTGGTTGTGGTGGGGGTGACAATAAACTGGTATTCCTGGAAGGCTGAGAAAGGTTAGGGATGCGAGTATTTCGGGCTGAAGGGCGGGAAAAGAGCTAATGTGTTGCGGGCTCTCGTACTCAGGCCAGTACCGAGTTTGCTAGTAATACCTAAACATGGTATTTTTGTAAACAATTAAAGCTTATTGTTAATATTAAGAAATGGACAAGGTCTAATCCTTTTGTTTTTGAGAATGGTATAAAATCCCATTTTAGTGTTAGATGTACAAGGTTTAATTTTTTTTATTTTTCAAATGTACAAATCCCAACGTAGTAAACAAGAAATTCAAAGTCTAACCCTTTTGTTTATAGGAAGTTGATAATTGTATTTCAGCACAGAGTTTAATCTTTTTGTTTTCAAATGTACAAATTCTAATTTAGTAAACAAGGTCTAATCCTTTTCATGCTTGTATAAACTTAGAGTATAAGGTCCAATCCCCTTTGTTCATAGAATGTTATGACTTAGTGTAAAATATATTAAGAAATGTATAAGGTTCAAACCTTTTATTTTATTGTATAGAATCTAACCTATTTACACTAAGATATTTGTTCCATCGGAGACCTCGGAACTCAGGGGGGAGGAGTTATGTGAAGCTCAATAGTATGAAGGATAATAAACAAATGTATGATATCCCCTCTCCTAAATAATCCTATAGAAGGCCACCCCCACCTGGCCTCATTAGACATTCTATCGTCGCGCGTATAGACGTGCAGATGTTATGCCCGAAGTTTTGTACTAGGCTATAAATTGTGTTTCTTCTATAATAGATTATTTTCTGAGAAGAAAAGAAATGGTAGGTGAAGTAATGGATGCAAGAGTCAAAAGAGGGTATGAGATTGGAAGCGATCACTACCTCCTAACACTCGACAAACTATGGAATGAAGAAACACCGAGGAAAAGGTGTAAGAAAGGTATAAAGCAAATAATAAAGTCCTACAGGCTAAGAGAAAAAGAAATGTCCCGATACTTCCAAGAAGAAATAAATAGGATGGCACGAGATTCAGATCACCCATGGGATAGTGATGACATAGAGCAGAGCTGGTCATCATTCAAGCATATCATTCTTGGTGCCTCTGGACTGGTATGTGGAGAGAAAAGAGCGGGATCCGGCTTTAAAAGAAGTTCGTGGTGGACTGATGAAGTGAAAAAGAAGGTTCAAGAACAGAAGAAAGCATGGAGGGACTTCCTTACCCAGAGAACACCTGCAGCCTATGAAAGGTACAAGAAAAGAAGAAAAGATTCCAAGATGGCAGTTCTTCAAACGAAACAAAAATCATGGAAAGATTTTGGTCTCAAAATAGAGAAAAATGCAATAGAGAACCAAAAGATCTTCTAAAATTCATCAAAGAAATGAGGAAGAAAAAATCTGATTTGCTCAAAGGAATTAAGGGCAAGGAAGGAAGGATTTTATGGCAGGAAAAAGATATAATGGGGAGGTAGAAAGAGTACTTCAAGGAGCTGCTGAAGCGGAGAGACGTTAGTACAGATGAGACTCATAATGCGGAGGTGGAGTATGCAGAAGAAGACGATTTCATCAGCGAGGAAGTAATGGAGGAGGCTGGACGAAATAACTCCCGAAATGTTTTGGTATATGGGCTGCAAAGGTGAAGAAATGTTTCTCCATCTCTTAAATTTGGTAGGGAAAAAGAAGAGCCTCCTTTGGAGGATTTGGATCTCTTAAATTTGCTTAAGAGAGCCAAACCCAGATTGAGGCGTTTTCGACTAGGGCATAGGAGCCTACTTTGCTTACAGTTCTCGATTTTGCTGACGACCTCGTATTCGCTGCGGATGACCGGGAGCTATAACACAACGTAAATATCATACAATAAGAGTTGTCGAGCATTAACATGGATATTAATCTACATAAGATCAAATGTATGAGAATAGAAAGACGTCCTCACTGAAAATATTGAGACTGAAGGGATCTGTTCTGGAGCAGGTGAAGGACTTCAAATATCTAGGTGTCTGGATCAACGAAAGCGGTTATATCGATGGAGAGGTATCGAAAAGGCTGGGGGCAGCTGGTAGATTGTTCAACGCAGTCTGGAAAGGTTTTCTCAACAGAAGAGAGATAACGAAGAAAACGAAGATATCCATCTACAAGTCTAAGTGCCCATCCTATCTTAATAAATGACTCTCACCTCAAAACAGAAAGGGCAGATCCAGACAATGGAAATGAGATACCTTAGAAAGGTTGAAGGAAAGACCAGGAGAGCTAGGATCCGTAACTCTACAATAAGATCTAACCTCGAGGTACAGGCGGCAGAAACCACTCTTGAAGAAAATAAACTAAGATGTTTTGGGCACCTCCTGAGGATGAGCACGGAGAGAACGGCCAGGATAACGTATGAGACGAGAGTAGTAGGAAGAAGACCACGGATCACCTGGGAGGAGGACGGGCGGGAGGCGTTCAGGAAGCGAGGGCTGGACTGGAGCAGGAGCAGGGAATAGGTTCAAGAAAGGGATACTTGGGTCAAGCTCTGTAGAGGGAATCTCCACACTCCACAGCGGTAGAGAGGGGAAGATATGATGATGATGAATATGAATCCTAATATGAATTTGTATACTAATTTCAATATGAATTCTAATCATATTAAAAAATCACGAGACAAATTTCCCAGCTAATGATTTATTGCATTCATTGGACGTATACTTTCAACGTCCTTGTGCAAACGAAAAACCAGATCTAGACTATTTAACTCATCGAAATAATTTTGTTAATTATTCTTGTTTTCAAATATAATACCTATATCAAATACCATATAATATATACCTAGTTGTATTTTGAACTTCGAGAAATCGAAGTTTTTTCACGTCCTGGGCCACTGTGCGTTGTGAGCCGTGACCAGATTTGCAATATTAATTTTTCGTAAATGTTATGCATTGATATATTTTCCAGAATTAAAATGTTAAATGGAAAATACCGTGTATTATACTTTGAGTGTTTTTTTGCTATGTGGGTTCCGAACTTGTTTAGCGCCATGTTTATACTAAACCTAAGTAAAAAAATAGGAATGTTAACATACTATATTTTCTTCTCGCAGTTCTTCAATTATTGACTCTATTTCGTTTTGGTGTCCTTCATGTCCGGCATAAGTTGAAGAAATTAACAAACAGCCTTAGACGATTGACAAGTTCGTTTTGGTCGTTCCAATATTCGAACAGAGGTTTATTGGCTCTTATGAGGCTAGTGCCCCGTTTGTAAGGGTGAGAACATTTTGGAATTAGCCTGCTCGAAGCCGATGATACTGTGAAAGATTGTGGTGGAAATAACTTCGATAATATATTTCTAAATTTCTCAGATCTGTTTCCTAATACCTCCTCTGCCTCACTATAGCCTTTTTTTGAGAGTATTGATCGAGAGTAAAATATTCTTATTATTATCCAAGTCGGACTCGGTATAATCTTTGGGATTTTACAACTAGAGTAGCTCCAGCAATCCCGGTGTTCCTTCATAAACCACGTCGCGATAGCGATATTGTCACTGTTCTCAAACAGTTGAACATTGGTTGAGTCACCAATGGTTAATCCCCAAGGACATGACTCTGATGCCGTAAAGAGAGTCCTATCACCTTTCAACATCTTATCCAAGTATTCTCTTTGCAGGTTTCTAAATGTGGCGAGGTGCTTCTTAAATCCGGCTTCTCCCTTTGAAGGTTTAGCATATTCTTGTTCTGATAGCATATCATCAGTCACATACTCGCCCTCTTCTACCTCCGGTAATGTGACCTCATGAACGAGAATCGTTACGTGGGATAATGATGTTTGCAAAGTACTAGTTTCTGTATCACTGTTGAAATTTTTGTAGCTATTTTATAGTGAGGTGTTGTTTTTGGCAATAATTTTAATTTTCTGTAAATATTAGCAAACTCTAACTCGCTTTTATCGTGCGATTTATCCCAAGCATCAATATCTCTCCTTATTACGTTTTTGGAAGTCAATGCGGGTCCCCGATTCGGCTTCCTTATTGCGCAACTGTGTCACTTGTTTGATGTCTTTTAGAGGTTGGAACACGGGTGTAAAAAATTCTTTTCGACCTATTTTGATATCCTGGAGACTACGCTTCAACAACCGAAATTGGTTTTTACAATCTAGTTTTTATAGTTTGACGAGTGACTTTTGGTTCCATGACTGTTAGTGGTAATCATTGCTACGACTGCTCTTTATACCATAGCATAAAATAACATATAAACTGGGCGAAACAAGTGTCGCACAGTTCCATGACTTTGTCGCCCAGTGAACGTAGCAGGTGCCGGCAAATTTTTACGGAAGCAAAAATTTCAATTTAAATACAGTTTTTCAAAATAATAAAAAAAATAGTAAAAAGTTCAACTCCACAGCTACAATTAAAAAAAAACCTTGAAACCGACCTATGGGAGCTCAAATGTCAAGGTTTTTTTTGGAATTATAGCTGTAGAGTTGTACTTCTATCTTTATGAAATAGGCCTCTGGTGTCAATTTAAAAATGGGTTCATACGTCATAAAGTGGACCAAATTAATTGTCAAAGGGGCTGGGATCATTAATTTAATTAGGGACTGCCCGGTATTCAAAACCTCACGGACCATGTTAATTAAGAGTTAAAACGGCCTAAAAATGCGTCATTTGACACTTAATTTTGAAATTTTTTCCGGGACCCCCCGCCCTACCCCCGGTACTTTTGCCGTACCGTATGTCGCCCAGTCAAAATTCCTTATAATATGCACTGCTTTATACAGATATATTCTTCAAAGCAACAGGGGTCTTTTTAAAAATAGATTTTTCGAAAGAACAAACAATATTCATTCATAAAATATGTTTAAACAGTTAAAGCCTAATCAATGCGTAACATAGCTTCTGGGTGGGGTCTCTCTAGTCAAGGAATAGGACGGTTTAAATAAGGACTAGGAGGAAATATCTCACTGTTGAGGTTGCATGTGACTTGTCTCCTGGTGTCATCCCATAACTATATATCTACAATGAATGTATCAATCCCTTTTGTTATTATCCCTTTATTATTTTATTTTCTAAAAAGTCCATTGTTCAGGTATTTACTCTTGTCAATCTCAAGGTAACTAAATGGTTCTTTCCAGCCTCTGGAAGCAAATCTGGTTTGCTTACATGCTCCTCGTAAATATGTTTTAGATTTAATTCATCTTAAGGAAATACTATTAAAAAGTTAATGTTATATCTGATAAGGTGTATCGGGATACAAACGTAACTTTGTGTTAAATAAAAGCAATCAAGATTCATATAGCGTCCATAACTAAAGTATCCTTTAATCATATTTTGATCTTCCATAGTGATATCATCAAATATACAAACCGAATTAGATTCAACTTCTTGAGTCAATTCATTCGCATCTTCAAAGTTGTATAGTCCTGTTTCAGGTGCAAGAGGTTTGATACTTTTTAAATACTGATATTTTGTTTGATATAAAGTTTTTCCAAAAGGATTATCGAAAATTTTTAATTAATCTAAAATAATAACTCGTTTTAATCAGATTAAGTACGAACTTGAACTGTGTAAAAGGTACTTACTGATGAAGTACAGATAAAATTAGATAAAGTGGTTTGGAGGATGCCTCATGTTCGTGTTTCAGATCAAGAACGTTTAAGGTTGTTAAAAATGGTAGACTAAGGCGCTGCCATTTCTATTGCATTCAGATCATGGGATCTATACGAATACCCCACTTTACCTGCATCACAGCAAAATAATTGGACTGTTAAAACTTCTACAAATTTAGAAAAGCCCTGCTATCTTATTGTTACATGTTTCTGGATTTTCAATTTTTTTTTAATAGGCTTTTGTTGATCGAATTTTGCATTTATATACATCAAAAGAGAGCTGGGGCTCTACTGTTTCCAGCGATACCAACCAATGAATTGCGTGTCAAAGTAATGACGTTTTAAAGGAAAGTAAGCAATAAACGGTTTAAAAATTTCATTTTTCTCAAACAGGGTGAAAAAAAAAAATGATATTTTTTGGTTTTATTGAATAAACGTTTTTCAGTGTTTTTGAGAGTGCTGGTTTATAATCTGACCACAATTTTTGTATGAAAAATTCTATAGAGGTAGTTTGCTTGAAAATCTAATCATTTTTTAAGAACTTAACCTAAACCAAAATCTATAGAGCGGTTGTATTTTTCCTTAAATTCGCAATCAAAACTAAAAATCTTGGTGCAAGAATCATGTCGATATACTTTTTTAAACTCGAAATATAAAATAAATCAGTTTAGTGCTATTTTATTTTTTTTCTCGGCTTCTAAGGCCCATTGGTCGGAACGGCAAAATACGTGTGAAATTTTTTGACCAGGAATTTCCAAAAAAATTGCCAACAAGATCCGTGAGAGACTGACTGTGTCCTCCCCTTGTTAGATAATTGAGAACAATTTTCTCGTATACTTTTTCCGTCGTGAGGAAACAGGCTGATTGGCCGATAGTGCTCTAGCTTGACTCTAGTCTTTGTCGGCTTGAGAAGTGGAAACAGTATGCAATTGCATTGTGGTAGGAGCTCGCCTCAGATCGGATATTTCAATCGACAAGGGATCGACAACCCTTAGTTTCGATGCCGACACCACCAATCGTTGACCACAGAGCTTCCTCCAACCCACTCCCCCAAAACCCAAATCCCTCAGGTCGGCCTTGAAGCAATCCTCCCATCTTCGTCTTGGTCTCTACCCCTCGGTCGTTTACCCGACGGGTCAAAACTGATTACTTTTTTCGGAATTCAATCATTCCTAAACCCAACGACTTTACATACCCATTTTAACCGTCGCGCTGCTATCACCTGAACTATACTTAACGGATATAACTCGCGCTGTTCCACATTGTGAAGCCTTTTCCTGTTTCTTAATCCTTTTTTAGGCCAAATATTCTACGCAGTACTTTATTTTCGAGAACTTTAAAGCGTTCTTCCTCCCTTAACGTAAGCGGCCAGGTTTCGCATCTGTAGAGAATTATTGGTAGTATATATGGTCTAATCTATCCTAATTTTTAAATTTTTGGAGAGTAAGCGCGAAATGAGTAGTTTTGCGACCGAGAAATAACATGCATTACCGGTTTTTAACCTTGCCCTTATTTCCTGTTGAATTTAATTTTTCCTTATATAATAGACCCTAGATATTTGATATATTTGGACATATGGAGTTGAGCTCTGGGGCTCAACTAAACCTTCTAATTCTTCTCGTATACAATCCTTACAATCCAAAATCCTTCGAAAAATCCTTAATGCTCCTTACTTTGTTACAAATAAACTTATCTATAAAGATTTTAATGTCCCATATGTTGCTGATTTAGCCCAAACCAGATACCTATCCTTTCATAGTAAACTCCATAACCACATTAATCCACTAGTCTCTCAACTTGCTTCTCACTCTATTCCCAATAATCCTCCGAGGCGTCTAAAAATAAGTTGGCCTAGGGACCTTTTAGTGTAGAATTTGTATTGAAGCGCTAGTGGTGAGTAGTTCTTTTCAAGTTTTGACATGTTATTGTAATCAATATCAACAAATTTACTAGACGTATATATTTCTACAGTTGTAAATTTCAATAAAAATATAAAATAAAATAACTTTTAATTTAATTTTTTTTTCTTTTACTATTACTATTATTTTAATATAATTTTAAGCTAAACCCTTCAAAGACGGAAGCGAAAATCTTCACCTTACATCGTTTCAACCTCACTGACCTGATTACACATGGACTCGATCACCTCCCAGTTCCCTGGAATCCTACAGACCAGGCAGTGCGTTACCTAGGAGTACACCTTGACACCAGACTGTCTTGGAGATTACACATTAACTACATCTTACAGCCAGCGAACGCTAAGACATAAACTTTTGTACCCTCTTTTAAATAGAAAATCATTACTTCGACACAGAACTGCTATCTTAGTATACAAAACCATGTTGCGGCCCCTGTCTGGTACTACACTTCAAAATTAACCAAGCGTATGGCGGTTAACGCACCCTAGTTTATAAGAAATTCCCAGCTTCACCGGGCACTGGGAGTTGATCGACTCGAAGGGGTCTTTACCAGGCTCACAAGGCGACACCGTGAGCTTCACGTTGCATCTGGATCTCTGGAGTAACCTAGCAACCTCTATAACAAGAAGAATAAGCCAAGGGCTTACCAAGATTTACCTGGATTATAACAATTTTTTTTGTTCAAACAGTTCGTGGATAACATTTAATGTTGAACCGACATTTAAATAAAATTTGTTTTAATTTAATTTTATATTTATGTATATATATTTCACTAATAGGTACATTGTATATTTAGTATTATTTAAACATAGCATAGTTCTTTTCTGTTTCTATCTTCTTTAAAAATAAAAACTAGAAATTTAACTACTAATGAAAAAATGTTTTGCGTTTTTTAAGCATGATAAATTCTAAAAATCTCACAGTTTAACAGTACCAAAATATAAAATAACACAAAAATAACGAGCATATGTTTTACTGTTACTCATTCTGACATCGATAAATAATTAGCATTTCATAAATGTAATACATACAAACACTATTCGGTAATGTTAATAATTTAGTTACATTAGATAATAAATATAAATGAATTAATCAAAGAATAATGGGACAATTTATTCTATATAGAAATCACTGAAAAATCACTTCATGCCTGTATTATCTTAATAAATTATACTTGTATGTGAATGATGGATATGAACTTTTCCTTTCATCAAGTTAAACAATAAGATCAACCCGAATACTTAATAATTAGTTAGTGAGCAATCTGGATTATGTAGGTACGATCATCCAATGCTGAAATCAACACCACACACCAATACATGATTTTATTACTTAAATATATTTTGTATTTTAAAAAACATCAATTGCTAAAAACTGATGCTAGAAACTATGTAAATATTAACAAAAAAAAAAACAATTATTTATGATAAAAGATTTCAGTCCAAAATCAGTAATAGTAAAATGAGAAGAAACTCAGAATAAAATTAGGAAGAAAAATTGGATGCAAAAAAATCTAATCACTGCTTAATATACCATAAGTTTTCAAATCTGTTGTTAAAATAAATGATTATTTTCTTATAAAATATATTAATTCATTGATAGATACGAAAAAAATAAATAATTAAAGCAGTGGAAACTTAGCTTATTTTACAGAAAATTAACTGCCGTACATTTCAGAGGCCACATTTTTTTTTATTTATTTTTTTTTTTATATTTTATCTTCTTTCAATTATTTTTTTCTCTCTTTTAAATAAAAGGCTAGGTTGGATTTAGAAAAAACTAATCCTCTAGAATATTGTAGAGTGGAAAGGACAGAAAATAATCTTATAGTAATTTATATTTGCACTTTGTTACAAAATTTTAGTGAACATTAATTGGTGGTCACCGCAACTCAACATCATCACCATAAATTTCTTCCTCTGAAACAAAAAAATTTTATTGTTAAATTTTGTAGGAATAATTTCCTTTAAAAAACATAATAATCAAAAATATAAATATCACGAAAGGACACAACTAAATACATAAAAAAAAATAAAAAAAATAATACATTAAAAATACTCAAGATATATAAGGGGAGAGGTGACATGACACAAACTCTTGTAGAATACAACTGTTTTCAATACTAGGATAGATGCATAAGATATACGTGGAAAGTTGTTAATAAGAAGATTTTGGGGCATAATTGTGTATTTGTTTTTTATTTTCGAGAACAAAACCGGGTTCTGGCACAACTTCAGGACCTCATTTTTACAATAAACATGCAATAATAGCCTACCTATCTAAATATTAAGCATTCTACTCCTTGTATTCAAACCCAAAAATTATAATAGCAAAGGTTTTATATAAAACTGTTGAGATGCAGCTCGTTTTATCTCCTCTGTAGGCTATTATAAACTTTTTTTTTTAATACAACCTCTGGAACAAATGCTTTAATCATAGTTAATATCGCATTATATTTTTATTTCAAAGGGTCTAACAAGCTAAGGAAGGATAGGATAACTGTAGCAATAAAAGTTGTAATAAAGGATTTTTACCTTGTTTTTGTTCATCGTCATCTGAAGTAGCCTTATATCTAATCTTACATCCCTAACCCCAACAGGAAGGGAATAATGGGAGTGATAACCCTTTGCGTAATATTGATTTTTTCCAGTATCTATTGATGATATCTTTGCGAAATTTAAACTACACTAAACTATTCATAAACTAGTTTTAATATATATTTTTTAAATTGTTAGAATACTGGAAATCATAAAAAACGAATAGCTTATCTTATGGGGTTGACTTTTTATATTAATCCCTCAAATGACACCTACAAAAAATCTTCTTCGTTCATTAGTTTTACATTTTTAGTTTTACTACACAGCTTAAAAAAAAAACAAAAAAAACAATTAAGATGCAATAATGAATTAGAATGAATTGAGTTTTTTGAAATTTCATTTGTCTGATTTTCAAAAAACGTTTCCACTAAAAGTGCGCCATCAACTTGTAGATTACTTTGCTTCACCTACTAATGACATTATACTGATAGGGATAAGAAAGGTGTATCCTTTTTTATATATTAACATATGAGGACATCGGTTTCTAATTAAGTTAATAAATAACCTAACACTTTTATTTCGTAACAATATTTTTTTTTTAATTTTCGCTAACAGTAATTCGTGGAGTTTATAAATTTTTCCTTTTTCCTCTTTCGAGAAGGAGATTCAGCTATTGAATTTATGAATGAATCTAAAAAAAACAAGTCTTATTATTCTACCTTTAGATGCCCACCCTAAGCATTTATTAAACGAACAATTTTATTCCGAAAGGAAATAACTATTACCCTAGCTATTTGATGAAAATCGATTCTTTGACGACGAATTACTGCTACTAACAGTTTATCCTACTTCTACTTTTTTAGATAAAGACAAAGGTTCTCAGTTTTTAAATCATTTAACAAATAATGTTGGTCAAAATAAAGTTGGCCAACTGTACGTGTTTACTCGCGGTAAAGTTAACATCGCTCGTTTTTAGGGTTAGCGATAATCAGGTACACAGAATAAGAAGAAAAAATAAAAATCAAATAGAAATAACATTTAAGACATATGATTATGCTAATAGGTTTCTTGAAAATCCTTTTATAACTAAAAATAATATCATAGCATTTATCCCTCTTTAACACGTTCTCAAATTTGGAGTTATAAGAGACGTTCACACATCCATAACAGACGATGAGATATTAAAAAATTTATCATCTTCAGAGAAGGTCCTAAGAGTAAGACGTTTTAACAGAACTATAAGAGATGAAAAGGGAGAAATATCCAGAATACCTTCCGGATCAGTACAAATTGTTTTTCATTCCCAAAGACTGCCGGACACCGTTGCTTTATACTTGGCCCCACGAAAAGTGACCCCTTACGTTACTAAGCCACATTTTTGTGAAAAATGTCTATGATATGGGCATATGAAGGATAGATGTAGAGGTCGTGAAAGGTGCATGAACTGTGGAGATAACCAACATACTTTCTCAACATAAAATTTCTCCGAGTTATGTATGTAAAATGTATCCACTGCAAGCTCAACCACAAGCCAAATGATAAAACCTGTCCTGAAAAACTAAGACAAGAAAAAATTAAAGAATTAATGGCTATTAAACCGATTAGTTATAAAGAGGCCTCCGACACATTCCCTGTCCAGACCAGTAATCAATTTTAGCTGCTGGATTTCCCACAAATTGATGACAAGTCACACCCTTACAGTGCATCCCTTTTAAGAAATCCTCGAAGGAAAAATATTCAACCTCGTAGCACAGAGACAGAAAAAAAACGAAAGGCGGAAGAACAAATTGAACCGACTGATTTTTCAGACAATTATGCTGGTCCTTGTAAGTCAAAAACACTCAATATTTACGAAAACCCGCATAAATATACACCCGACTGAAAATACGTAAACATGCTAAACGCCTTAATACAAAAAATTACAAACATAGAAAAGGAAGAAGATACTGTTAATATCATAGGACAAACATTTTATAATTTCGTTCAAGATAATAAAGGAATAATCAATACTATTGCAGTACGTAACGAAGCAGAGAATGAAGATATGTGTACAGAATAGAATGAGTGCCAAATTGCTCATCAACATGGAATCACTTGTTTATTTTATTTTGTATATTTACTACTTATTTTGGCAGAAACCAGTTGGGTTTCATTTCAATTGTTTTTTTGTTTTTTTACAGTCACCTAACCTTTACTCATGACTACTTACACAATATTCTCAAATAAATTAGATATTCGAATTCTTCAACATAACTGCCGGATTATAAATAACAAGTTTCAAGAATTAGTAAACATATTAAATATAAATAAATATAATGCAGCCTTATTTCAGGAAACCTGGTCCAACAAGCAGAAAATATATAAAGCCAAAAATTTCTCTATTATCAGGAAAAATAGGCGGGATAAGTATGGCGGTGTAGGAATTTTCTTACACAATAAACTTAAATTCGAAAAAATTGAAATCTCTAATATCGGCCCGATTGAAGCTTTGGGTATAAAAGTATTAAATACAAGTCCAAAATTAATATTGGTTTCTGTATATATCCCTCCGAAAAGCAAACCGACTGCGTCAAATTTACAATGCCTATTCTCTCTTGATAGTAGATTCCCTGGGCATTCCATCATTATAGGAGATTTCAACGCACACTCGTCTTTTTTCGGCACAGGAGAAACGGATTCGCAAAGAGGGGACCTTATTGTTCAAGAATTATCCCAATCATCATTTATACTTTTAAATGAATCTAATGTAGTAACTAGGATAAGCTCCCCTCGAGTCAGACCATCCATTTTAGATCTCACTTTTGTCTCACCTGATTTGTTCAACAAATTATCATGGACACTTTCCTCTGAAACAGGTAGCGACCACTTTCAAATTATTCTCCAGTTTGACAACTTATCCCTCAAGAAAAAAATTTATAATAAAAGAATCTTTAAAAGAATGAATGAAAAATTATATATTGAATCTATAAATAAACTAAATGACAATTCCGAATTCCGAATACCAGATATACAAATAATTACAAAGTTAATTAATGTAGCTGGAGAAACCTCCATTCCTTGCTCTAACCCTAATCCACAGCCCCATTTCTTTTCAAAGTGTTGGTGGAATGACAAACTCAACACAGCCTATAAGGAGAAATTAAATGCCATTAAAATTTACAAAGCCAATATGACAATTGAAAATTATAGAAACATGAGATCGAAGATAAAATAGGCAAAATCTTTAATCAAGAAAGCCAAGAGGGACTCATGGAAAACTTTTACAGAAACTATTACTCCCCAACAAGCCGGTAACATGTGGCATATAATAGCAGCTATGAGAGGGAAAAAAATAAATAAACAAAATGTGGTTACCAGCAATCAAGCAGCAGCAGCATCATTTCTGCAACAGCTGTGTAATATATTCGAATCAAGGCATCCACCAATAATCAAGCAATCAACACCATGGCCTACAATCGATCCATTGGCTAAACCTATCCAGGAAACAGAGCTTGAAGCAGCGCTTAAGGGTAAGAAAGGCACTGCACCAGGAGTTGATGAAATTAATTATACTATGATAAGGCTCCTCCCCAACCCTATACTAAATAAATTATTGGAAGCATTTAACAAGGTTTGGCAAAAAATGGAAGTTCCTCCTGAATGGCGTATAATTCAAATCGTACCTATTCCGAAACCAGCCAAAGACCCATCCCTAATCTCTTCCTACAGACCAATTGCCTTAATATCTTGTTTAGCAAAAACTTTTAATATAATTATAAAATCCAGGCTAGAATGGTTTTTAGAAAAACAAGAAACTCTTAGCCCATACTGTTTTGGTTTTAGAAAAAGTCGATCTACAGCTGATGGAATTTGGTATCTCACAAATATGATCTATTAAACATTTCAGGAAAAGAAAATTTTGTTAACCTTAACTGTGGATATAGAAAAAGCATACGATAATGTAAGGACTCAAATTCTATCCAAACGATTAAAGACCCTCGGTTTTCCTGAAATTATGATAAACTGGATATCAGAATATCTATCCATCCGCACATATACGATACAAACGGACGAGGGGCCCGTTAGTTTTAATTCCTACAATGGTTTACCACAGGGAGATGTCTTAAGCCCAACCTTATTCAGTATCTACACGGCTCACATTCTTAAAAATCCACCCCCAGATTGTCATTTGATTCAATTCGCCGACGATTTCCTAGTTTTTACGGTTGTAAACAATACTGAGGAAGGGAAGCGAGTCATGAGTAGAGCTCTTGAGTATTTAAAAGATGAGTTTTACAAAATACATTTAGAAATAAATCCCAACAAATGCACCTTAGTTCCTTTCACAAGAAAAAGAAAATTTGCATTAAACAGTTTTGATATTTCCAATAACTTATATACTCTCAAAGCACAAGGTAAAGTCAAGTTTTTAGGTGTACTGTTGGACAGTAAATTAAATTTCAAAGCACACATCGTGAACATAAAGCACAGGGCTCTTCAGAATGTGAATATTCTGAAATCATTAGCAGGAGTCTCGTGGGGATCCCACCCTATTAACATGTTATTGTTATATAAGACTTTAGTGCGCTCCCTATTTGACTATTGCTCCATAATATACAACGAAACTAAGTCACCCTTCATCAATACCTTAAATACTATACAAAACACCGCTGTAAGAACATGCATAGGTGCATTTAAAACCACACCAGTTAATGCGTTGATGGTTAAAGCAGTTAAAATGCCATTACCAATGAGAAGAACATGGCTTTCAAGGAAAAGTATTATAAAAGCAAGTGCCGATGAAAGAAAACCTATGTGCGAAGCTATTTCTGCAAAGAAAATTTATGCTCCAAAAATTTATAACCTTGTCCTTGAGATGCACACGCTGCTTCGAGGAGTGCACATTACACGCGGCCCCCTAGATCTAGCCACACCTCAGCCTAAAGCATCTATCCTACTCTCCAGCAGACCAACCTTAGATGTACAAAATCCTAAACAAACTTACTTTCCAGACGCCATAAGACAACTAGCATTACTTTTTTTTTTTATTCCCCCTTCCAAGCCTTTTCAGGCATACGGGGTTACACACACAACTAGACAACTAGCATTACTAACCATATCAAACAAGTACACCGGTTATATTCAGATTTTCACAGATGCTTTAAAAACAAAACTACAGACATCGATAGCAATAATCCCTTCAATCCCTACCAAATTCAGCATCGTATCTGCCGAAATGTATGCTATTTACAGAGCCATAAACTACTGCGAACAAACATACACTGATCAAGACATAGTCATCTTAACTGACTCAGCTTCATCGTGCACCAAACTAGAGAAGATTCACATAAACAAGATAAAATCCTACATAGATTTCAAAATTATCCAAACCACAACCCAATCGAAAAACAGTGGGTACATAGCCATGTAGGCCTCTTCGGTAATGAAAAGGCGGACAGAGTAGCTCGAAATAAACAAGTAGAAAAGGATAATGCCAAAATTCCAACTCCAGACCTATAAAGAAGCAGGCGATAAAAGAATGGCAGGACTGGTATGACTGGGAGTCACAATCTAAGGGCAGAGATTATTATCAAGTTCAGCCCAAAGTGAGCCTAACCCCATGGTTTCAAGACATCCCTACCAATATTGATAGAAATCACATTGTAAGAATAACAAGACTCAGAACAAATCATGGCTGTACAAAGAAATATCTTAACCTAATGAAGATAGAAACCAATGGGAAATGTGAGACGTGTGACTTCCCGGAAGACCCCAGGCATATAATATTCAGATGCAAAAAGTTCGAAAAAATTAGGTCTGAATTAAAATTTAATTTTAATCCTCAAGAAGAAATAGAATACTTAAAAGAACTGGACAGGGATAAAGTAGTTAAATTGATGGAAGTTTTAGATAAATTAAAAGCTAAACTATAATTAAAGAAGAAAGAAGAACAAAGAAACCAATCATAACAAAAATAATGAAACTAAATTGAACTTGGTTATATAGGATTTGGCTACAAATCTTAAAACCAGAAAAAAATAAAATAAAATAAAAAAATAAAGTTGGCGGATTTTCGATTCTAAAGCAGAAATAATTACGTACACTGGTCTTGAATGGTAAAATATTTTAAGATTAACGAATGTGCTAACTAGCATGACAAATAGTGAAAAAAAAATCAATAATAGAAGCATTGGTTGTGTGTGTTTTTGTATAAATTCAAAACTGCCAATTCAAACCAGATAATTGTAAACCCTTTTTCTTTTGAACAACAAATGGTTAAATGGTTGACATTCAGGTCCCTACAATGGAACAATAACATCTATAATGAAAAATATATTAGAAGAACCATGATTAAGATGGTTTCTACACCAGATTAAAACAAAAAAGTTATCCTGTACTTATGCCAGCTTTAAAAGATAAAGGGAACAATTAACAGTAGATGACTAAGTATGGTGGGCTGTTGAAGCGAATAAAAAGATTGAGAACTAGGGAATCTCTGATGCGGGGATAGTGGCGAAATTGTCTGAAAAATAAAATAAATGTATATATATATATATATATATATATATATATATATATATATATATATATATATATAAATATAAAATTATATTTATTTGACGGTGCAGCATCCCTTAGAGCAGAGCCAGGACCTGAGCACTAAATCCCCCACTACCTCACTCCCCCACCACTTGCAGCTAGCAACTACCCACTCCTGCCTGGCGGAGGTCTTGCTCCACGCCACCTAGCCATCTCAATCGGGGCTGCCCTCGAATTCTAAAGCCTTCGGGCATTTTAACAATTTTCGAGGTAATCTATTAGCAGGCATCCTCTCCACGCCTCCCAGCCACCTCAGTCTTGCTTTCTTTATTTGGGCGACTATATCTGGCTTTCCAAACAATGCCATTAGTTCCCCATTTTTTCTTATTCACCGTTCGCCATGGATATATATATATTTTGCGTGAGGTAAAGGCCCATCTAGGGCTGTAGAGCCAAGCAATAAATAAATAAATAAAATTCATTTATTTTATATATATATATATATAGTTAGAAATTCTTCCCAAACAATAGAAATTTTGAGACCTTTTTTTTAGCTGTAGTTGATCTGTAGCAACTATGGATAAAAAAAATAGTAAGTTGTTACACACGGTTCTGGACAACAAGCTTTTAACTGTTACAAAATCATAGGGCAGGATAGCTAGATTTTTAAACAACAATTTTGTTAAAGGTTGAAATCAGATGTTGAACTTACCAATAATATTAATACTATGCAAGAGTTAGTTGATATTGAGAAATCAAATCGGCGTAGAAAACCTTTGACGAAATCATCTTCAACTAGTCAAATGGATTTTCCAGAATTTTGTGAAACTAATCTTGAAATATAGACAAAATTTAGTTTTTGTCTATAGATTCACCAAAAATCGAATATACAAAAGAAAGGTGGTCAAAATATTATAAAAGTAAGAATACGATCAAGCCACATTAAAAGACTGTATAATTGCTTTATCGAGTTCGAGCCGAATTCGAAGACCATTAAAGGAAATAAAAGATATGTGTGTGACAGTTATATGAGCCGCGTTCCATGCGCTAGCCACGGTTTTATACTTAATATATTTAGAAGAAGAGATAGTTGGGGTATGCAGTCATGAAGATAAAAGTAATTAAAAAATTAAATTAAAATAAAAAAACTTATTTTTTAATTGCTTTTATCTTCATGACTGCATACCCCAACTATCTCTTCTCCTAATACCTAACAGTCAACTATACCTCATCAATCTTAATTTATTTAGCACAAGCGTTTTACTAATAAAAATGATAAAACCAGCACAAATACTGAACTCCATTTATGATGCGACTAATATAATTACTACTACTCAAGAAGATAGTGATAATAATTTTATTATTAATTATAATACATTTTTCATATATACATTATACATTAACAAATAAGATTTTTTTATGGAGGTGTCAGTTTAGGGATTAGAATAAAAAAGTAAACTTCTCGTTGTTATACTCTTTCTAATATCACAAAAAATCTAAACAAATATATTATAACTAGATTATGGATAGTCATCTACAATTTAAATTTCATAAAGATATCTTTAATAGGTACAAAAAAAAAAAAAAAAAAAAAAAAAAAAAATACGTTAAGGGTGTCACCCTCATTATTCCCTTAGCGGAGGGGTTGGGGATGTAAGACAAGGGCTACTTTAGATGAAGAACAAAAATAAAAAAACAAGGTAAGAATCATTCATTGGACAGAGGTGCACTTTTCATATTGTTGACCTAAAAGGCTGAAAGTTATAAACGATCTTAAACAAACAATATTTTACTAAAAAAAAAATTAGTCAGTATAAAAAAAAATCTAAAATTCGTTTGTTCTCTCTTAATAATTCAAAACTTATAAAATATCTTATTGAAAATTTGCATTCATATTAAAACACGAATATTTATAACAAATACATTTTTCTTAAACCATTTTTTTTTTTTTTTTTTTTTTTTTTTGGAAAGGAGTGCAGAAGGTTTTGGTAAATTATCAAACGTAATTTGTCATTGGTTTCTGAGGTCCTGAGTTGCCAGGTCTCACCTCTCAAAGGGCTGTGGCGCATCCCCTTCGGTATGACCAGTTTGAACTGTGTCCTCCCTGAAAAAAAATTTAATTTTCGAAATATCAAAAGCAACTAAAATTAAAAAATAAAATAAAATAAAATAAAAATAAAAAAAAATAAAATAAAATGAAAAAGCTGTTGAGTCAAACAGATTTTACCACATTTTAATTGACTAAATTAATAAATTAAAATGCTATACATATTCAAATTTTTACAATATAGTGTACCATATGAAAATGAATAGAGAATGAAGTTTATTTGATCAATAGTAACAAAAACAACATAAAAACAAAAATAAAGCTTAAAATGTAAAAAACACAAGGAATCAAAATAAAAACAAAATATGAAGTATTTTCCTTAAAATATACACTGAGCCACATTAACAGACTGTATAATTGCTTTATCGAGTTCGAGCCGAATTCGGAGACTTACAAAGTAAATAAAAAATATGTTTGTGACTGGTAATGACTCACTACACATTATTTCATTCACGTATCATAATTGTTTTTGATTTTTTTAAGCTATGTTCCCCCAATTCGACCATAAATTGGTATTAATTATAAAGACACATTCGATTTTAAAATCTAATAGCTAACTAATGAACAAATAAGATATAATATAAGAAGATTTTTTTTTGTAGTTGTTATTAGTATACCCCCCCCCCCCCCCCCCAAAAAAAAAAAAAAAGTAAACTCCTTTTTGCAGTTTCAAAAATTAATAAAAGAATATAACTAGTTTATGGATAGTTATGAACAATTTAAATTGCATAAAATAGCCGCTACTGCTATGCAGCTAACTAAAACGGTTAAAACGAAAAGTATCAGCTCGAGACTTAATAAATATGTTGTGTATAGATAATAGAACAATTAGTGAAGTTTTTCCAGCTAGGTGAGTCCCTATAACTGATTTATTGAGGTGGTTATCAAGTGAGAGACGGGACAGTCGCGCAGGACGTGGGCAGAGCTTTTTCGACCTGTGACTATTACCTCCATTGGCCTACCTATGGCCCAATTCACAGAGAACGCACGTGGCGCTTTTGTCTCTTCCACGTTTGTCCTATTAAACAAAGGGAAGGAGCGCCCGCGTCACGTCCGTTCTCTGTGAATTGGGACATTTCTTTAATAGGAGAGGCGCGGAAGTGACAAAAGTCCGCGCCACGCCCTCGCCACGTCTCTTTGGCGTTTCTCGTGGCGTACAAGAAGGGGCACGACACTTCCCGCCACGAGTTTTTTTTTTCTTTTTAGGCTTTTGGCTTTCTTTTTTTGGGTAAAGGGTGAATCGGACATAAAAGCAACATTAATAAAATTTGATATTGGATTTACATACATATATATCAACAATTTAATAGGGGAGAATCATCACTCATTTAATTTCTTTTTTTTTTTAGGGAGGGAGAGGGTGAATTGGATATAAAAACAACTTTGATAAAATTTGATATTGGAGTTACATACATACACACCAACAATTTAATAGGGGTGAAACATTACCAATTTAATTTTTTTGGGGGGTGGTGGCGGATTTTTCGGGAAAATCTGTTGAGTTTTTTATTTCCGATTCACCCCCCCCCCCCCCCCAAAAAAAAAATATATATATATATATCAGTGATGTTTCACCTCTATGAAATTGTTGGTATATATGTATGTAACTCCAATATCAAATTTTATTAATGTTGTTTTTATATCCGATTCCCCCTCCCTCCCAAAAAAAAAAAAAAAAAAAATAACATTAAATGTGATGATTCACCCCTATAAAATTGTTGATATATATGTATGTAACTCCAATATCAAATTTTAGTAATGTTGCTTTTATGTCCGAAGAGACAAAAGCGCCACGTCCGCGCCAAGTCTCCGCCACGTCCATTCTGTGTGAATTGGGCCTATGACTATCAGCTCTGGGGAACTAGTGAATTGGACGCTCGTCTGCTGTCCTCACGCACCCGAGATCGAAACTCGTTGGAAACAGAACTTTTTTTATTTTTTACACACGTATTTTATTTATTTTTTATAAATGGAAAATTTTTTCTCTCTTCATTATTTTTTCTTTAATTAATATCAAATTTAATATCTATTCGCAATAATTGTTAGTAATACAATGGAGTTCGAAAAATCATCGTGCTTCGACCCCGATGAAGATATGCCGTGTTCCGATTTCAGTGAAACGAACTCGAAGATCCTTAAGGGTAAAACGAATGATATTTGTTATATATATACATATTGAAAAATTATAATTCCAAATTGATTGGTCAAACCAATTTCCAATGCTACTCCAGATATCATGACATAAAAATAAACACTGAGACAAAAGAACATTATAAATCACTGCTAGCCCACCTAAAATCTCAAAACATCCAGTTTTGGAAGAAGGCCTACAGAGTAGTACTATGAGGACTTCACCAATCAGTCCCTCCCGATGTCATTAAAAGAGATCTAGAGCAGATAGGTTATAGCGTCAGGCATGTCTCCAACGCACTCCAGTGCTCTGAAAAACATCCACTCCCATTGTTCTTTGTGGATCTGGCAGAGAACAATGTAGAAGTTTTCAATATCAAAAGACTGGTTTACTTTCCGTGGTCCGTGGTTGAATTTGAAGAACCACGACTCAAAAAAGAAATAGTATAGTGCACCAGATGCCAAAAACTAGGCCCCACAAAAACTCATTACAATCGACAAGCAAGGGGTGTCAAACGTGCAGGACCACATTTAACTTACTTGAAAACACGAGATACGCCAGCCTTGTGTGTCTTCTGTGGTGAGAGCCATCCTGCCAACAGGATGTTTGCCAGGTGTACAAACATAGGCGGAAACAAAGAGCCATAAACTCTGCTACAAATGAAAATTCCGTTCCTAAAATAGAACATTCCAGCCAACAGTTTTCCTAAACACTTTCCTCCACTGCATTAGCATCAAAAGCTCAACAACCCATTGATTCAGCCGTTCAACTTGAATCCCAGCCATCAACCTCAGCAGCAGAATCATCTCAACTTCTTCCTTCTAGCAACGAATTCAAGACAGTTCTACGAAGAAATCAACGGCAACAAAATCAGGCGCCTCAAACATCTCTTCCATCCCGACCTCCCAAAATAATTAATCCTTCTTCGTCAACAACCCAACATACCCCCACAACACAACAGATCTAGGCTCCACTAATACATTATGAGCAAACCATACCACAACAAAATCCAAGGCAAATCCCAATCCAGATACTGTCTTCAAGACTCTTTAACTACCCATCTCAAATATCAGAACCGTATCCTATTTCCTCTGAAGGTTACGGTGATATCTCATCGGTTCTTTCCTCCTTCCTCCGTGAACTCCAAGAAACTTTCAGACCCTTAATTAACCTTTTCACAAGAGCCCTGTCAGATATCAAGTCTATTGTTCCTCGATGATCCAAAACTCCTTGTCAGTTCTTCTATGGAACGCAAATGGTTTGCTCAATCACAGAAACGAACTAGACATATTCTTACACGACAATAAAATTCACGTTGCCCTAATTACCGAGACCCACTAGACGTTTACTCATTATTTCCACATCAAAGACTACATCTCTAACAGAACTGATGTATTAATGAGCAAGGAAGTATTAATAAACCTTGGTTCAATGAGGATTGTTTACATGGTAAGAGAGAGGCTCGTAAATCGTATAAATTTAGTAGAAGTTCTCAATTCAACGATAGTAAGATACTGAACAGGTACCGCGTTGCAAAAAGTCACTACATAAAAACGGTTAAAAGATGTCAACTAGAGTATCTGGATAATTTAAAAGACAAATTAAGAAATACGAGGGATTCTTCAGAGATCTGGTCCGCTATCATAAATTATAAAAAGAAAAAAAAATTGTTACAAGTCCTATCAATTTGAACATATGGGAAAATTTTATGATGACGTTTTACCTCCAAAGGAGATCATTTTAGGTACCCCGGTTTTTTTCACCCCGTTTTAGACCCCGCGTTCACCATAGACGAATTAAAAGACAGCATCAAAAGTTGTAAACCAAAAAAAGCAGTGGTGTTTGATACGATACCAAACGAGTGTTACATGTTCTTTGATGATACATGGCTTACATACTTGTTAAAGCTCTTCAAAAAGCTCTGGGAAGAAGAAAATATTCCTAATCAATGGTCTTCACTAAAAATGATTTTACTTCATAAAAAGGAAGACCCATTAGATTGTGGAAATTACGGAGGGATAGCTTTATGTAACGCAATGACTAAAATCTTTACCCGTATTATGTACAATAGATTAGTGAACTGGGCAGATTCTGTAAAACTAATTCCGGAAGATTTTATGACTAAAATCTTTACCCGTATTATGTACTATAGATTAGTGAACTGGGCAGATTCTGGAAAACTAATTCCGGAAGAGCAAATGGGCTTTAGAAAGGGCAGGGGCTGCAGAGATTACATCTTCATCCTCACCGCAGTAATTAACATTCAATTGAGACTGAAAAGAAGAAAGGTGTTTTCCACGTTTATCCATTTCCGAAGAGCTTTTGATTCGGTCCCACATAATAAGCTGTGGAATAAAATTTATGATCAGGGGATTAACGGCTAATTTTTGAGAATTTTGATCAATTTCTATGAAGTAGCCACTTTTAGAGTTTCAGATGGGTTTGAATTATCAAAGGAAATGAATGTGTCAGAAGGAGTTCTGAGGGGGAAAATTCTTAGTCCTCTCTTATTTTCACTTTATATTTCTGACATTATAAATTTCTTTCGAGATAGAAATGTTAAAGGAATAAATATAATGAATCACATCGACTTGGTTGCTCTTTTATATGCAGACGATATGGTTTTTTTCTCTTCAACCTGGCTTGAAACTCAAACAAGTCTTAAAATTTTGTCAGAATATTGCAAATATATCTTTCTTACAGTTAACACTGACAAAACTATCATGGATCATGGTGTCGCAGAAAGGCAACCGTTTAGGGAAGCTTCAGAGTTTTAAGTACGAAGGCTCGGTCATCGAAGTTGTAAAATCATTTAATTATCTTGGCATTACCATTTCTTCTTCTGGTAAATTTAGGCAGGCCTGCAGATGGGCTCTGACAAAGCATTCTTCTGCAAACGCAGTTGTAACCAACATTCTTGAAGCACGCAAATCCGATAATTGGAGTGCTAAATGTCAGTTGTACGAATCATTATCGGAAAGCATACTCCTTCACTCAGCTGAAATTTGGGGGAGTGAATACTCGGATTTATTAGAGCAAGGCAGATTAAAATACGTTAAGTATTTACTAAAGTTACGACTAACATTTGTGACTCACGTACTTTTAAAAATATTTAAAAGGATGATGAAGAGGTGGGTAAAAATGTTGGGGATAGAAGACCATCAGCTGCCAAGAATATGTTACAAGAGGCTCTTTGAATTTCGAAAAACTACCACTATGCCTCATAACTGGTTGAGAGAGCTTGGTAAACTGCTTGCTTTGGTGGGAGCTTCTGACCTCGTGATTTGTTCGAACTTAAAAATCATTAAACAGCACGGCTTCGACCTCGAAGACGCAATGAAGAATCATCTCATGATAGTCCAAGCAACGAAGGATTTTCAGAGGACTTAATTCATGTAGAAGCCAATTTTGGCACAGTTGTAGGGGGAGGTGTCCTTAACAACATACTAAAAGTGCTGGGGGGTGGGGGTGGAGCTAAGGGGGGGGGGGGGGGGCTCTAAAGGTCGGTTTTTTCAGTTTTTCGTTAATAACTCGAAAATTATTGCCTCTAGCGAAAATGTGTTTATATACTAAATTAATTAACATAAAATTGTTTACAAAAAAGGTTCTATACATTTTGGTTCTAGGATCAATGCTTAAGAAGATATAGTGGGGGAAATATGGAAAATGTAAAAAAAAAACACGTTTTTATTGTTAAAATTTATATATATATATTGTTGAAATTGCAATGTTTATTGCTAAAAATCAATAGTTTATTATTATAATTTGAAAGCTTATTGCTAAAAATAAAATTATTGTTGTTAAGCCAAATATGCTTGTTATAGTACAGGGAAATTAGCATTCGAACCTTGATATCGAACCAAAAATAAAAAGATCTGACAATTGCATATTGTTCATCAACCTTAGCTGTAAATGTGGTTAAATGATTTCTTTGAAATATCTTCAGGTTTGGGCAGGGGAGGGGGGAAAGTGTTGAAAATTGTATGTATTTAGCACTTTGATCCAGTAACTCGGAAACCGTTACTTTCAGCAAATTTTGTGTTATATACATTATCAAAGCTAAGCAAATTTGCAATAAATTTGGTTCTATTCGTTTTTTTGTCAGATCGATAGTTTTAGAACTGTAAAGGAAGAAAAATTGGCTAACTTGCGGTAAGTCGCACTTTTCCTCAAAAACGCGTTTGTCGGTACTCTTTTGTCTATAACTCCGAAACTGTTTGTCTAATCTTGAATTTCTTTTTTTCATCTTAAAGCTGGTTAAATTTATCATCAGATACTATATATTTCATTTTAATTAAGTTCCACGAAATATCTATTCTACCTCGCTGAATACCGCGTACTGTTGTAAAATCCTTATTTTTTCGGAACATTTCTCGTTATAACTCTATATTTGTTCGATTCCAAATTTCTTTTTTCCATCTCATAGCTGGTTAAATTTTCTATTAGGTCCTATATATCAAATTTTGATAAAATGTCATGTAATACCCTTGCCAGCACGCTAACAACTGCGAGTTGTTAAAAATTTCTTTTTTTTGGCATGTTTTCTCTATAACTCCTAAAAAATATGTCCGATTCCAAATTGCTTTATTTCATTTTAAAGCTACTTAAATTATCAATCAGGTCCTATCTATGACTTTTAATTATATTCCATGTAATACCCATGCTATCACACTAAATGTGTATGTTTTGGCAAAACCTGACATTTTTGAAATGTTGAGTGGGATGGCGTGGGTGTTTCACGGACTTAAATCAAAATTTGATATATAGGATCTAATTGCAAATTTAACCAGCTTTATGATTTAAAAACGAAATTCAGGATCGAATAAATATTTTTAGAGTTATAACGAGAAATGTTCCGAAAAAATAAGGATTTCACAACAGTACACGGAATTTAACGAGGTAGAATGGATATTTCACGGAACTTTATTAAACTTAAATCTATAGAATCTAATAGGAAATTTAACCAGCTTTGAGATGAAAAAAAGAAATTTGGGATCGGACCAATATTTTTGGAGTTGTAGTGAGAAATGTACCGAAAATAAAAGAATTGCACAATAGTATGGGTTTCTCAACGTGTTGGCATGGGTGTTTTACGAGAGATATATATACATACATACATACATACATACATACATACATACATACATACATACATATGTAGGCTGTTTTTGATATTTGGAACCAAGGGTGCTAAAAGATTAATTATATAAACCATAAACATTTCATTTTTAACAATAAAAAAGGGTTTTTTCTTTTAATTTTCATTTTTCTCGTTCCATATCTCCTTAAGCATTGCTGTTAGCAAAAAAGTGTATAAAACCTTTTTTGTAAAGAATTTTATAGTTATTAATTTAGTACATAAACTCATTTTCCCTAGGGGCAAGAGTCTTCGAGTTATTAACGAAAAACTGAAAAAAAACGACCTTTAGAGCGCCCCCCCTCCGTTAGCTCAACCCCCACCCCCCAGTACTTTTAGTATGTTGTTAAGGACACCTTCCCCTACAACTGTGCCAAAATTGGCTTCTACATGAATTAAGTCCCCTAGACGGCCTTTTTTGGTCTTCGTTGCTTGGACTAATGAGTTTAGATTTCGATCGAGTGGCGCAGTCCGAGTTTAATCTATATTATAGAAATATCACAACCTTTGGCTCACCACAAGCGTACCTACATTTCAACACCCATATAGAAAATCAGAGAATTCTAGCTCAACTGAGGTTGGCTAGCAAAAGGAATATAGGACTGTCGTACGGTGGCAAGCATAGACAATTAAACAGTGATCAATCGTGTGAGTTTTGTGACACAAATGTTAGCGATGGTGTCACACACTTTTTGCTGGATTGTTCTGCATTTAGGAGACAAGGGCAAAAGTATTTAAGCAAGTATAATTAATAGCGGCCGGGTTCACGTAGGTAAAGAGCCATTGGGGATTAGTGCGTGCCCCCACTCCAACTCAGATCGCCGTAGTCTTTATTTAATAAATAAACCTATTTTAAATTGAAGGCGCTGTGTTCTGCGTGCAAATCTACCATATCAAGAGATCATAAATCTGCATTGGCCTGCGTTTCGTGCCAAACACTGTGCCACGTAAAATGCAACAATTTAAAAGAAGCGGAAATGACGCAGCAAAAAATTAACCAATGGCAGTGCCCTAAATGTGAATCGGCCACCACGACACGGCAGTATATCGCAGTTCCCAGTAAGAATATGGAGGAAAATATATCTGCTATACTGTTCGAGATCGGAAAAGTGACCGATGACATAAAGGAAATCAAGAGCACAGTCAATAAACAGACAGACCTCGCTTTTGAAAATTCGGAGAGGCTCAAATCCTTAGAAGAGCGGGCAGACAAGAGGAGTTGATCGAAAAATTATTAATGGAAAATAATAATTTGAAAGGAGATATCAAAAAATTAGAGGTGAGGCTAAATCAAACGGAGCAGGCTCAGCTCTCGAATCCTCTAGAAATAAGAAGTTTCCCTTTAAAATCTGGAAAATCAACAGAGGGCGTAGTTTCTTCTGTCGGTGCGGCTCTGAGCATTAAACTCAGCGTTGAAGACATAGACCTGGTCGAAAGGAAAAGACAAAGAAAAGAGGATCCTCGGCCACCGTCAATCGTAGTGTGCTATGTCCGCCAGATGACCAGAGACGAGGTTATTCGCCTTCGAAAAGTAAAAAGAGATTTTAGTACAAGACACCTCGGCTGGGAATCGGTCGAAAAAATATACGTCGGCGAAGAGAAGAACCCCGGTAACCGGCAGTTTTACTGGCTAGCGAGGCAGAAGAGGGCGGCTGGCAAAGTGAAGTATTTATGGCTTGCGCGAGGAAGGGTTCGCTGCCGGCGTGACGATGGTCAACCTGTTATGATAATTAACAAAGAAGAAGATTTGAAAGCGTTTAATTGACGGTTGATTGACTGTTACCCCCAAAAAATATTTTTTAGTTTTTTTATTTATTTGTTTAGCTTTTTGGGATTTGATATAGTTGTGTACATTTTATTTTTGCTCACATTTATTTTAAATATAATTATATATTCTTTAAATTACATATTTATTAATGATATTTTTTGTTTTATCATACTTTATTTATTATTATACGCCAAGATAAATTTGGCAGGTTTCGTTTATTTATTATTTCAGATTTTCTATCAAAGATTACTAGCTTATTTATTTTATTTATTTCCTTGTTCTGATAGTACATATAATGTTTATTACGTTTTAGCAATTGTACCTTGCTTTTCCTCCCCAAATATCCCCTTTGCTCCCATTTCCCTCTGTAGCTTATTCTTTATTCAATCAATATGAATAACACCCTGTTGTCCTGTCATGTTAACTCCCAATCCCTTTCTGCACATTTCGATGAATTTCATGATTGTTTCGTTCACAATTTTTACCATATTGTAGCTGTCATCGAAACCTGGCTCAAACCACATATTCCCTCCTCATCGGTATCCATTCCTAATTATATCCTCATTCGTCATGATCGGGCGGAACGGACTGGTGGTGGCGTTGGTTTGTTCGTTCATGATAGTCCGAGGGTTAAACTCCTGTTCAAATTCTGTCAACTGATACACATCATCTAGAATATCTTTTCACAGAAATTTGTTTACCCTCCTCTATGTCATTGTGTACCATCCTCCTCAAGTCAAATTTGACTCAACCTTCGAATCCTCACTTTTTACCTATGTTCCCGCTCACAATAACATAATAATAGCCGTTGATTTTAACACAAATCTCCTTTCCGTTTCTCCTGATAAATCTTATTTGATAGACCTAGCTTATTCTCTT
Organism: Euschistus heros; assembly: GCA_003667255.2. Taxonomy (NCBI): domain Eukaryota; kingdom Metazoa; phylum Arthropoda; class Insecta; order Hemiptera; family Pentatomidae; genus Euschistus; species Euschistus heros. Next base: position 2,414,472 of record RCWM02000149.1, read on the forward strand.
AATCTATTTATCGTACCTTTCGAACCTACTCACCATACTCAGTTTTCAGACACTTTACTTGATTTATTTATAGTTGATTCTCCTCAAAATTTACTTTCCTTTTCTCAAAATCCAATATTCCTTCTCTCATGTCACGATCTTATCCAAATCTCCTACAATATTTCTACACCTATGATCCTCATTAAAAAAATTTCCTGGCGCAATCTTAGTTCCTTAACTCCAGAAAATATAAACCCTCTACTAGACTCATTATCCCTTTACATTGAACCAATCTATTTCTCCCACTCTATAGATGAAATGTTGGAATGTCTTTCATCTAATCTACTAACATGTCTTAATCATCTAGCACCACTCAAAACCTCTACCTTCCGACGTTTACCTGCTTCTTGGATTAATCAAGAAATTAGAGATCTGATAAAAAGAAGAGATGCAGCTAGAAGACGCTTCAGGCGTTCCAGATTTCCTGATGATTACTCCACTTTCAAATCCCTTCGAAACCTCACCCAGTCTACCATACGACGTGCCAAGGCTCAGTATTTTCGTAACATCCTATCCGAAGCTCCAGATTTAAAATCTAAGTAGAGAATTCTAAGGACGTTTTCGGTTACGAGTTACTCATCCAGTACATATTATCCTGTGACTCCTGACCAACTCAATTCCTTTTTTGTAGATTCCTTTCCCAATGAGCCTCCAATCAATACTTTATCCTATTGCATTTCTCAATTTCCATTTAATCCAGATAACTTTTACTTTCTTTATATTCCCCCTGATGATATAATAGCTTCTGTTTTTAAATCCCGGACAAATGATTTCGGTCCCGATCAAATCCCAGTAAACATTTTCAAACTCACTCTTCCTGTCATCCTTCCTGCTCTCATACATATTTATAACTTCTCCTTACAAACCTCTTCCTTTCCCACACCATGGAAAAAGATCCTAGTTCGTCGATTGAATAAAGTTCCTTCACCTACCACAGCATCCCATTTTCACCCATTCCTATCCATCTTATCAAACCTATCTAAGCCACTAGAAAGAATAGTCCATTCTCAACTTGTTACATTCCTGGAAAATAAAGATCTCCTAACTCCTCTTCAATCAGGTTTCCGTTCAGGTTATTCTACCCAATCCACTCTTTTAAAAATTACTCAAGACATTTATTCCTCAATTGACCAACAGAAAATTACGATCCTAATCCTCTTCGATATCTTCAAGGCGTTTGATTCCGTGGATCATAAAATTCTTCTCACTAAATTACAAAACCTTTCCCTTTCCAATAGTGCTCTTGGCTGGTTCCAGTCCTTCTTATCTCTCCGTTCCCAAACAGTTATTGTTCCTAACCAACCTCCTTCAAAATCTGTGCCTCTAACGCGAGGTTCCTCAGGGATCTTCTCTTTCACCAACTCTCTTTTTAGTTTATATTAATGATTTGACAGACGCTATTTATTAATAATCCCCAATATCATTTATATGCTGATGACTTCCAAATCTACTTATAGTTTCATCCTTCTGAAATTTTGGAGGCAACTCGTAAGATTCAAGATGACATTTATAGCATACACCAATGGGCAGTGGAGAATAAATTACGACTAAACCCAGAAAAAACTAAGGCAATCCTAATTGGATCGAAACCCTCCCTTAATTCCCTTTCCTGTTATCCACTTCTTTATCTCAATAACGTTCCTATTCAGTTCACAAACTCTGTCAAAAACCTCGGAGTAGTACTCGATCAACGTCTGTATTGGAATAACCATATTTCCCACATTACCCGAAAAACAATCTCCATCCTCAAACAGCTCCTAAGATTCCGTGAATCTTTCCCTTGCAAAACCCGTCAATTGTTAGTATCCTCCCTCATCCTTCACCACCTCGATTATGAATGCTTAGTATACGGAGGACTGTCTGGCGAGCTTGAAATGAAGCTGAAAAGATTAATTAACTCTTTTATAAGATTCATTTTTGGGATCCCCAGGCGTTCTCACATTACTTGCTGGTGTTCCGAGTTGAGGTGGCTTTATCCAAGTTTTCGGCGACAATACTTCCTTGGTTCCTTTCTATTCCAATCCTTAAAGTCCAAAAAACCTTCGTACATTTACGACATCCTTGGCCTTCGTTTTTCCATTCATCTTTTGGACACCAGATCTCAGCTTATAGATTTGTATATTCCTTCTCATCGAACTGCTTCCTTTGAAAAATCCTTTATTAAACGTGCAGCTTTATTTTGGAATTCCATACTCATTTTGATCCGCAATGCTCCTTCTCTCACTTCTTTTAAACATAATGTATTCATCTACCTCCTCAATTATCAATCTTCCGAAATTATGTAATGATATTTTAGTATTAGAAAATTTCTTTTTCTCTTTTTATTTCATTTTATTTTAATTTTGTTATTTACTTATTTTGTTTTTCTTATGTAAACCCAAAAACTTGTAGTATATAAATTTACACTCTATATAAGTTGCTGCCTGATATGTACGCAGCCAGACAATAATACCTTTTTATTGTACTTTTGTATTATTCTTAGGGGACAAGGTGTCCTAGAATAAAGATTATTTTTCATTTAAAAAAAAAAAGAAAGTACCTCCTGCCCAAACCTACTCCTGAGTTGACCATGGAAAATCTTTTAACCGTTAAGAGCATAAAGCATTTAAAAAATAATGTATTTATTTATAATCAATGCATTTAATTCAGATGGTGTTTAGTTACCTCGAAGTATTTTGTTTTGTTTCTGTTTGTCTAAAAGTTTGTTTTTCTTTTTATTCAGCCGAAAATTTTATTTTTTTAAGTTGCACTTATTATGTGTAGTAGCTTTATTTAATTTGATATTATGCGTCATATATATATTTTATGTTTGTTTCAATTTATTTATATTTTTATTTTATTTTTTTCATTTTAACTGCTTATTCTGAAGTCAGACCTCCTGTGATTGTAATTATTTTTTACAAAATACAGTAATTCATTCATTCAATCACTAACAGAACTAACCACCCCGATAAAATAGCCCACGGTGGTACTTGTATCCATATCCATAGATCGCTAACTCACACTCTGATTCCTTCCTATCCAACTGACACCATTCAGTCCACCGCACTAATCCTATCCACCTACCTATTTAACCGGCAGCGCTTCAGTGCAGGTATGGACTCCTCAGACCATAGCCCAGTTTAGCTTACCTTATAAATTCTACTCCTATGATCATACCTTCTCCTCCATCGTTAATAACTGGACGGGTGGACTGGGACAAATTCCGTTCGGCTTTAGAAAACCATATTGACCTCACAATTCCACTAAAAACTTGGCAACAAATAGATGCGGCAATAGAACATCTTACTAAATCAATACAAACCTATATAACAGAAAACACTTCACAAAATAGAACTAAAATTTCAGAAAGTATTATCTTACCACAATTTATTCGCGTTTTATTAGTAGGAAAACGTCGAGCAAGGGCCAAATGGCATAGAACTCGATATCCATCTGACAAGACTAATTATATCAAATTAACTAACGAACTTAAATCAGAACTTAAAAAACTAAAATTTTAAATTTTACAGAAACAAACTATCTGTTTCCGATAAATAATTACGGACCACTACCAAAAGACTTAAAATTTAAATACTTCAATCATCCTCTCTTTACTCCAGCTCAAACCTGAACCAAATCTGATTTGAAAAATTCTCAAGTATTTGGTGAACAATTACATAATACATTTATACCTCATTCTGATATCCTAAATCCAAACCATGTAGAACGTATTGAAGCAGAACTGACTATTCTCCTCCAAATGACCCTTCCTCCTAAAACCTTCCACCCTTTAGATATAATAGTCATAATCCATAGATTGCCCTTTAACAAAGCTCCTGGACATGACCTTATTACCTCAAGAATCCTCAAATGTCTTCCAAGGAAAGCAGTATTACTCCTAGCTTAAATTTTAACGCTGTCCTCCGTACAACACATTTTCCCGATTCTTGGAAATTATCAATTATAAAAATGATCCCAAAACCTAAAAAACCACCAGAAAATCTTTCCCCATACAGACCTATTTCTCTCCTGCCTCTCATGGGCAAAATCCTTGAAAAGCTCCTTTTGAAACGACTTTATCCCTTCCTCGATTCCCATCACATTATTCCTGATCGCCAGTTTGGATTTCGTCAGTTTCACTCCACTACCCAGCAGTGCCATCGTGTGGTTGATGTTATCTCATCTGTATTGGAGTGCAAGAGGAACTGCACAGGTGTCTTTCTTGACGTTGAACAGGCCTTTGACCGGGTATTGCATCCAGGACTGCTTTATAAACTTCGCCAATTCCTTCCACCAACATATTTCTTCATCCTCCGTTCCTACCTTTCTAATATATTATTTAAAGTTAACCATAATTCTATATACTCATCCCTCTTTTCTCAGACCGCTGGTATTCGTCAAGGTTACTACCTGGCCTGGGTCCCATTCTTTATATTTTGTACAGCTGATATCTTTACCCATCCTAATACTATACTCATAACCTATGCTGATGATATCAGCGTGTTATCAGTCAATGATGATCCTTTAGCTGCATCCCAGACATTCCAGTCACATATCACTTCCATTGAAGAATGGTGTCATAACTGGAGAGTTAAGATAAATCCTAGCAAATCCCAGCAAATAACCTTTACCCTCCGTCGAAAACCTACCTCATCCTGCCCTTCTGTATCCTTTAATAGTGTACCGCTAATTGATGTGGACCAAATACGATACCTTGGATTTTATTTGGACAAGAGCCTGGAACCCTTATACAAGATTAAAAAGACAAGAAGCTGCACGTCGATTTCGACTACTACTACACTAGCTTGACAAACATTCAAACCTCCCGATTCACTACAAGAAAATCATCTATATGACGATTATCAGACCGATTTGGACTTACGGTATAGAGTTGTTAGGTGCGTGGCAATTAAGAAGAAATACTATTTTGGCTTCCTCTTTATTTCATACCAAATCAAAATTCCAATCGTGATATCCTTATACAAGCCAGAGTAAAAAATCGATGCAACAATTAATATCTTATAACCGCACAAAAGAAAAACAGGTAACAGTAGTAAAGTGGTTATAGGTATCAGCTGCAGTGAGGTATCACATGGATTTGCCACTGCATTATATGAAAATGAAAATTACATAAACTCCTAATTAAAAATAATAATAAATTAAAAATACATCTAAATAAAAACAATGGTAAAAATAAAATGTTCATATATTAACTGCGGCAGTGGAAAATCCATTTCACATAGTCTCTTTAATTATCACGCCAGCTGATAGCCGATAACCTTCAACAGACAGTGTTGCCCGCAACAGAGTTGTGGAGATCCACCAAACCATCGAATTCTTACCGCATCTAACTTTAACTAAACTTAATTTAGTATTTATCTTTAAGTAGCAGAAACGACAGATTGTATTGATTGGTCTTATCTATAAATATTCAATTCAAACAGGAATAAAAAATAAAATAAAATTGTTTCCAGCAATGGAGAATTGTAAACAGCAGTACACCTGCCACAGTGGAACTATAAACAGCTCTAATTTCTTTGTAAGACGACTATTGTTGGAATGTATGCATTAACGACAATTGAAAAACGTTTAATCCAAATCAAAGTTTTTGTTTTTTTGTAATCATGCTGACCGAGGTACATAAGCGGCATTTATGTATAACAACTATGAATACGGCGCATTTGTATAGGTAATAGATAATAGAAAGGGTAGTCAGGTAAATGAAAGATCCATAGGCTTTCCTTATCACTAGGCAGTTTTCCTGTTCTTACTGGAAATAATTAAAATAGGGTTTTCGTTAGTTTTCGAATAAACAAATGCCAACAGAAGAGAAAAAAAAAAAATATATATATATAGATATTAAATTATGATATAATTCTTTATAATATATAAATATTTTTTAAATATATTTTTTTTATTTTTGAAGAGAAAAGATTTGACCACGGTTGGGATTCGAACCCAAGTCTCCACCTCTCTAGCGTGGTGCCTTATCCACTAGGCCACCGAGCTCGTATCCGAACCAGGGAAATCTTCTCTCTTCACTGATCCATACCCCCGGGCACTCGCGATTGCGATGTACAATTCGGGGATAAATGTTCAATTTGAACATTACTTTTAAATGGATCTATTGACGAGCTGTCCTATAGATATTAAATTATTATATAATTCTTTATAATATATAAATATTTTTTAAATATATTTTTTTATTTTTGAAGAGAAAAGATTTGAGACTTGGGTTCGAATCCCAACCGGGGTCAAATCTAGCGAAATATAGCGCCTCAAACGTAATTTTCATTTGTTGTTTTGGGAAAATTTATTATATCCAATATTTTTTCCGAACATTGAACCTTACTCACTCCTCCCAAGCGAGGATATGAGAAAATAAGAAGTATGTCAGTAGTAGTCAAAATGTTTTTAATAATCGTTTAGTTTTTTTGGCATGTAAAATATACTTTTCTATTTGAAGGCAACCTTAAATCATTTTATAAAAAAAATAACTCACTTGCTCTATACGTATAACCAGGACCCTGGAGCTGGAGACTAGTGAATCGTTTTCCAGCATCTAGAGAAAGAATAACGTATGTATCTGTAAGATCAGAAGCTTTAATAGAATAATCAGGACTGAATACTGCAAGGAGTCCACCTAAAAAAAAAAACATATTAAAATGGAAGAAAATATGTAAACAGGATTACAGCATAAATAGAAACTATTTGTTTCATATTACCATCAGAGAGATTCCAAAGACGAAGAGCTGTGTCAGAAAAAGTCGATCGAGACAAAAGTATTGAGCCTGAAGGTGAAAGCCGCAAATAATCAGGGGGTGATGAATGCCCTTTAAGTTTCCAACGGCAATTACCTAGACAAATTGATGGTATTGCACTGTTGTTTTTTCAACATTTTAGATTTCTATTTATCTCTCTCTCTCTCTCTCTCTCTCTCTCTCTCTCTCTCTCTCTCTCTCTCTCTCTCTCTCTCTCTCTCTCTCTCTCTCTCTTTCTCTTTCTCATACACACACCCTCTCACTCCACCCCTCTCCCTTTCCTTCCTAATCCGCTCATTCTTGGGGCTGATCCCCCTCATGATGCCCTCTTTAATAGTTGCTAAATCTGTTGGCTGATCCCATCCTTCAAATTCCTATTGAAGTCAGGGGGCCTTACTTTCCGTCGTATCCTCTTCTTGACCCTGCTTGGCTACCTCACCGACCACAAGATGCCTTCGATATGTTTTGACCAAATAGACGTATACAGTAACTTCTCACACTAAATCGAGGCATGACTACCAGATTTCACATCTAGTGATCGAAGATAAGTTAATTGAAATGGTGTTCAAAGTTCAGAAAATTGGTTGAAAATTTTATCACCTTGTAAAATAACGGATATAGGATGGTTAATAGCCTTTCATAATTTCAGCTGATTGAGTTTGAACCAGTATTCTACCACTCAAAATACCAATAGCACTCCTAATGGGGTCCCGAGAGAGGAAACAAGTGGATGATTGAAGAATCATATTTATTGAGGTTAACATCCAACTAGGGCAGGATGGACAGGTTTCACCACGAAATATATTTTAATCCACAGTGGTTGGATTCGAACCCACAACCATCTTACCGATTACGCTGATACCATCACCTCAACTCACTCGGCCGTCAAATCCCTAGGAATGATGTTTAGATCTTGCAGGACACATCGCCAAGGTCAGATCAATGTAATTTATAATCAGGTTCCACTGATCTAAAGCAAATTTGAAGAATTCGTTTAATGGAGCAAACCAGTTCTAGATGAGGCGTCCTGAAGCCTAATGTAAAGGATATTTAAGGGCCTCCTTGAATTCTTAAAAATATTTCATGTCAAATGCTGAAGCCTAGTGTTGGGTATAAGATATTTGAATCATCAACCATGAATAAAATTTAATTCATCAAAATTTAGAAGTAATCGACGAATATTTTAACAGGAAACATGTTTTACCCGTAGCCTAATTTGTCAAAAGTGGTACTTTGTGGGGGGACGAGAGACCTTACACGTAATTTGACACGCTCTAGCTGTTCTTGTTGCTTGGATCGAAAATTTGAGTACAGTTTCCTTATCAGAAATTTAATGGAGAATGTTTTTTGTTTTATACTATTATTTTTTCATTAGCGATTTTATTCACTCGAATAAAAAAAAAAAAAAAAAGAATAAGAATCCATTTACATAAATTATGAACGACGAATAAAAATTTATTCGTTAATAATTATACCAAGGATCTTCGCCGTTGGTATGATATCACATCCTTAGACATATTCCGTGCGGCCGCCTCCAAAACACAAATAGTCATTTGGATCGCAAACCTTCCTCAGGAGAAGAATCATACAAAAAGGAGAAGAAGAATCATTACACAAATTCATTCATGAATAAAATATATATTTTTTTTATACTTTTACGTTAACACATCCATAGAGTTGTAATAATCGGAACGTTGGAATGATTCGTATAGTGAAGCCGCATTTTACAACAAAGTATGTATTTATTAGAACAAAGTATGCTATACAGGGTGTCCCGAATTTAAATGGCAAAACTTCAGGAACTTGTAGGGGACCGAAAAACTAAGACAAAAAGTCCTTTAGAGATTTGCTCGTTTTTGCTTAGTTTTAGAGAAAATCGCAAAAAAGAAACAAAACAAGTTTTCATTTTTATACTTATTTACATTTATATTTGTGTTATGTTCTTTTTAATGTAAATATTCCTCAAAATGTTGTCCATTTGCACCAATGCAAGCATTACATATGGCACTTACTTGATAAATTGCAGCTAAACATTGTTCTGATGATATTTGGTGCACTGCATCTATGATTCAGTGTTTTAATTGCTCTCTTGAGTTGATTGACACCGAATAAACTTTCTGCTTCAAGGTTCCCCATACGAAGAAATCCATGGGTGTCATATCAGGTGATCTGGGTGGCCAAGGTACTACTCCTCCACGTCCAATCCATCGTTGTGGATAATTCATATCCAGCCAAGCTCGAGCAACTCTGCTATAATGAGCTGGACATCCATCGAGTTGGAGCCACATTTCAATCCGCTGCTGTAAGGAAATGCCATCTAAATAATTAGAAAAGTCGTTCTCCAAAAAATGTGTAAATTTGATACCATTCAATCTTCCAGGTAAAAATATGGTCCCACCAGTAATCTGTTCCAAATTCCAAGCCAAACGTTAATAGCAAATTCATGCTGGAACCTATTATCTCTAATAGCTCTGAGATTTTCAAGAGCCCATACATAATAATTTCTTTGATTAACAATTCCTCCTCTTGTAAAGGTAGCTACATCGGTCCATATAATTTTTAATGGAAATAAATTATCATAGCGAATTTTGTCAAGAAACCAGTTACTAAAATTCAATCTCTTGACATAATCTTGAGGTAATAAATTCTGAACTTTTTGAAAATGGTATGGGTAGCGATTATCACCTTTCAAAGTTCGCCATATTGCTTGCCGCGATGTTGCTAATGCAGCAGATGCTCTTCGGATGCTAGTCTCAGGATTGTTATCGAAATGGCGTTGGACACAATTTCTTCTCCGATAATCTGCTCTTATTGCTGCCTGGAATTGGTTGCCTTCATTACGTATTAAGAATGACCCAGTCTCTCGTAGTCGATTAAAAGTTAACGAAAAGACTCGTCGATTAGGCACTCTTCTATTTGGAAATCGGCGCACATACTCCCGCACCGCTTCTAAAGCATTACCGTTACAGAAACCATACACAAAAATCATATCAGCGTATTCAACATTAGAATATGTATATTTATATTCATATGTATATACATATGTATGTATCATATGTAAAGGACATAGATAGTCCTTTTTTTTTTTTTTTTCTTCTAAGCGGCATTGTGGCAGATGCTATTCACACAAAAATATCTGAGTAACTGACTTAAGACTGATTTAGGAATTATAATCCTAGAAGGAAGCCAAAATGTAAACAAATAAAAGAATGTAAAGGATAACATTATTTATTTTTTAAGTTCCTGATTTTTCTTTGTATATTACTATTATTTATTTATTTTTTCCTATTTATTTATTGTTATTAATTTATTTAACTTTTGTTATTTTTACTTCTTTGCATTTTTTTTTTTTCATTATTGTTATTATACTTCCTCTAAAGTTATAATTATTCCAAAATTATTAGAAAACTTATCTGTTATGGACGCCCGTTGCACGAGCCTATACCCTTCCTTCTACTATTGTTAAATCATTATTAATAATGTTAAAACATCCATGTAAGGCTTACGAGGCCAATCTGGAAACAAAATAAATAAAAAAAACCAAAAAAAAAAAAAAACCGCCTCCCCTCTCATTTATAAGGGGTTCAGCAGACTGGAACCTCTTCCGTCAAATAATACCCGGCACTATAGACTTCAGAGTATCCCTAAAAACTTTCCAGGATTTTGACATTGCTACTAATTTCTTCACAAACATGATCCAACAAGCATCCAGGGCTGCATCCTCACCTCGTTCCCCTTCCAAAGTTCGAAAGAAAAATCCTTTATCCCGAGATCTACTGGACCTTATCCAATCTACACGCCATACCTAATCTAAGAGCCATTTGGCAAAGAACCAGGCATCCAGATAATCGGGAATCCTATAATTACCCTACCAAACTCCTTAAAAAATATATGGCTACATTCAGATCCAAATCCTATAATTCCTATCTTTGTTCACTCTCTTCTCCAGATAACTGCCTCTAGACTACCACTAGAAAATTCCTAAAATATCATACATCCTCTCCGACTTGAAGATGGTTCATAGGCGGCTTCTGACAAGAACAGATCCGAAGAATTTGCCTAGCACCTTTCCAGCATATTTGTTACCCATCCTGAATCTAATTCCATCTACACAACAACGGTTTATGAATTTCTTGATTCACCAATTCCTCTCTCCTTACCTGCATAAAGCAATAAACCCCTCTGAAGTCAAATTTCTATTTAAAAAAACTTAAAACCCTGTAAATCCCCGACAGAGACAGATTTGGTTCGGAGATTCCTAGGATGAGTGTGGATTGTATATAAAGTATGATTGTAGTTTTAATATTTAATTTAATCAAGTTTTAATTTTACTATTACTATTATTTAGTTTTTCTTTACTTCATTTTATTATTATTATTACTTTGTTTTATACACACACACACACACACACACACACACACACACACACACACACACACACACACACACACACACACACACACACACACACACACACACATATTATTTTATATTCATATATTTCACTTATACTGTTTTTTTTTCTTCTAAATTATTATTATTTTATTCAGTTTTATTGTACATAATGTGTGATTTTATTCATGAAGTCATCTATATTACTTATTTCCTATATTTGTGGCAGATTTTAATAATTACTCAATAAATGTTAAATGATGTATATTTCATGAAAACTAACCTCTAATATCGATTCAACGCACCAAAAAACCATATTTGTAAAATTTCATCAAAATAAAAAAAAAAAACATTTTTTTTTTGTTTAACCCCTTTCGAACGTTAACATTTTGAAGTTGAGATTTTATCTACAACGTCTAACGGCCATAACATCCGAATAAAATAGTAATATTATCACTAGAATCGTTGTGCATTCTGCTTTCTATCCATCTTTTACTGAAGATTTTAGTGGACAGTTTTTTCTTTATTTTTCTTTGTTTTTTTTTAAACTAATTCCGAGGTCAACTATAACTTGAGATATCTTGAGGTATAGGTTCCTACAAAAATCTGCATTCAAATCTGTAAAGAAACTGCTCGTTGTTACAGGCTACTTCAACATTTACTAGACAAACGATCAAACCTCCCAATTCATTACAAAAGACTTGTTTACATGACTGTTATTAGACCTATTTGGATGTACGGAGTTGAGCTTTGGGGCTCTATTAAACCATCTAATTCATCTTGTATCGAATCCTTACAATCCAAAATCCTTCGAAAAATCCTAAATGCCCCTTACTTTGTCACCAATAAGCTTATCCATAATGACCTTAATGTTCCATATGTTGCTGAGTTAGCCCAAACCAGATACCTATCCTTTCGTAGTAAGCTCCATAACCACTCAAATCCATTAGTTTCTCAACTTGCTTCCCACTCCATTCCCGATAATCCTCCGAGGCGTCTGAAAAGAAGATGGCCTAGAGATCTTCTAGTGTAGACTTTTATTCTACTGACGAGTAGTTCTTTTCAAGTTTCTACATGTCATTGTAATCGTTATCAGGTCATTTACTTGATGCACATAATTGTATAGTTGTAAATTTCAATAAATTGATATATATATCTGTGAGTTATAAGTCAAAACGTCCCCTTGTAAGATAAATACATCGCCAGAACTCAAGATAGTATTCAGAACTATAGAAATTTAAATATCTTCTGGTCTAACCTACCACCATTAGAAACATTAGACTTTTACAATCTAATGACAGTTTGCATCACATGTAGTTACTTCGGATTCGATAATAAATTCTATAAAAAGGAAGAAGGCTTACCTAAGGGGTTCCCTCTTTCATTCCTTTTGGTAGACCATTTTATGGACCGATTAAAACAAAATAATTTTCACTCAGAAAATTCTTAGTTGGCCGACCATATCGTATACCTACTGGAATTGGTATGTCGACTAATATAATGTGCCTATGGTCTAGGGCGAAGAGGCAAATCAATAGGTTTTTAAATAATATAAAGAAAACCCACACAGCAATTAAATTCACAATAGAATTAGAGCCCCTTTTGAATTGCCCTTCTCTCCTGAAAAAAACAAATGTATGTATATTTGAATAAAAAAAAAAAAATACATCTCAACCACCAAATCTTTTTCTGGGTAACGCCACTTTACCTGATGTCAATACCCACAAATATTTGGGTTTGTTATTCGATAGATATCTTTTGGGAATATCAAATAAAATCATTAAAAGAAAGACGCACTGAGAAACTAAAAATACTAAGAGTACATGGGGAAAAAAACTGGGGAGCGGACAGAAATACAATGCTTAAAATATATGTAGCTTTGATTGGCTCCAAGACAGATCATGGGAGTTTTGTTTATGGATCAGCTCGCAACAATAATTTAGCTATGATCGATTCCGTATATCTCACTACATTACGCCTCGGAGCTTTCTGCACAAGTCCGGCACTATGCATTTGAATCCAATCTGGCCTAACATTTCTGTTTTTCAGGAAGCAAAAACTAGATGTAAACTATATGAGCAAGTTTTATCTTCAAACTACTCACCCAACTTACAAATACATTTTCCAACCCAGATTCTTAACAGAAGAAAAATACCACATTGAAATTAGCAGAAAGAATGGTCGCTAAGTAAATTAATTAATAAGATAAAAACTACTACAGTAATACAATAAAGGATATAGAAAAGAACAGATACATAAATCAGTAATAATACCAAGCAGCAAGGTGAGGATAAGGATAAGACAGAAATGATAAAACGAAAAAAAAAATTGTAAGGGTAGCGCATAACCACCATATTAAATCTTTATTAGAATCTAAACAAATTAATTATCCTACTTGCAAAACCTTATCTTCTATAATTCCGTAGCTCCCCGGTTTAGGCCTTCTAAAATCCACTAACCCAACATACCGCACCGTCCTACTACTTCTAATATCAATTCTCTGTCTCTTAAACTGAGTAAATTACTCCTCCTCTCTCTTCAAATCCTGAGCCATGATAATCCTTATGATATCCGCAATATTCTATTGTGAATTTAATTGCTGTGTGGGTTTTCTTTATATTATTTAAAAACCTATTGATTTGCCTCTTCGCCCTAGACCATAGGCACATTATATTAGTCGACATACCAATTCCAGTAGGTATACGATATGGTCGGCCAACTAAGAATTTTCTGAGTGAAAATTATTTTGTTTTAATCGGTCCATAAAATGGTCTACCAAAAGGAATGAAAGAGGGAACCCCTTAGGTAAGCCTTCTTCCTTTTTATAGAATTTATTATCGAATCCGAAGTAACTACATGTGATGCAAACTGTCATTAGATTGTAAAAGTCTAATGTTTCTAATGGTGGTAGGTTAGACCAGAAGATATTTAAATTTCTATAGTTCTGAATACTATCTTGAGTTCTGGCGATGTATTTATCTTACAAGGGGACGTTTTGACTTATAACTCACAGATATATATATCAATTTATTGAAATTTACAACTATACAATTATGTGCATCAAGTAAATGACCTGATAACGATTACAATGACATGTAGAAACTTGAAAAGAACTACTCGTCAGTAGAATAAAAGTCTACACTAGAAGATCTCTAGGCCATCTTCTTTTCTTTCTTTTCTAAAATAAAGGCTATATAAAAGAGCAGTGATACAACTCGTTATGAAAGGGTAAATAGCCGGTTTTTCAACACATTTCTAAGAATTTTAAGTAGGATCAACGGTTAAGGGGGATTTGAAATTCTATAGATGACCAGTCATTGTTAATAATGAGAAGAGCGTTATCTATAGGTATTTTGGCAAATAGGTTTTCTACATCAAAGGAGACTAGGATAAAGTTATCGTTAATGTTAAAGGATAATAATATTTCACGTAAGTGGAAGGAATTGCGGATATTCCACTTACGTGAAATATTATTATCCTTTAACATTAACGATAACTTTATCCTAGTCTCCTTTGATGTAGAAAACCTATTTGCCAAAATACCTATAGATAACGCTCTTCTCATTATTAACAATGACTGGTCATCTATAGAATTTCAAATCCCCCTTAACCGTTGATCCTACTTAAAATTCTTAGAAATGTGTTGAAAAACCGGCTATTTACCCTTTCATAACGAGTTGTATCACTGCTCTTTTATATAGCCTTTATTGTATATAGTTTTTATCCATATCATTCTAGATTCCATTTGTCATGTGTTTTTATTGTCACATCTAGTATTCTGTTCATTATAGCCCAGAATAAGACCTGCAAGGCAGGTCGAAACGTTGGCACGCAGTAAAGTATTTCTATTTAGACGTGGTGACGTCCCTGATTATTTTGTCGCCAGGTTATAATGCGATAAGAGTAGACGAAAGGCTGATAAAGCAGCAAAAGGGGCTCTATTCCTTCGAGAGCATGGTAAAACCCTCCTCACAGCATCACAACTCCCACGCCCACTTAGAGAGACAATATTTCAAGAGTGACAGACATTTCGGGACACCCCCGAAATATTAAAATTCGAAATGGGATTTTACAGCCCAGCAAGTAAACAAAGTTCATAGAGAAGGACGTAAGACCCTGGAGCAGTTCCTGCCGCACAAAACGGAGAGAAGTACTCCTAGCACGAGAATTGGCCATAGAACACTAACCCACCTTTACCTAATAACCAAGGGGGTTCCTCCCAAGTGTGAGATGTGTAACAGTAGTTTTTCGGTAGCCCATATTTTAACGACTGCCCCTTTCTACACTAAAAAGTTGAATGAATTGGGTTACCTCCAAACGTTTCAGTAGCGCTAGAAAACAATCGAAAATATATAGATAAACTCATAAAATTCGTGTACAAAAAAAACTCTATCATAAAATTTAGATAAATCTTAAACTTTATTTTATTTTTATTCCGAGTTTTTTAAACATGCTACATGTTTTTAAGGAGACTAACTCGGTTTTAGGAGTGTAACCGTCCCTCCGCTAACTCTCGTTACAAATATTTAATTGTTACTCATTAATAAAAAAAGTAATATTATTAATTAATATTAATTAACCGACTTCAAAAAAGAGAAGGTTCTCAACTCATCTGCATTTTTTTTTTTGTGTGTGTGTATGTTACGCGATTACTCCGTCAATTCTGATGATTCTTTTTTAGATCGGTAGAGCATACTTCAAAGGTGGTCCCATAAAAAATATTTAGAAATCAACTCAGCACTTTTTAAAAAAAACAAAAAAAAACAGTTAAATAAAATCACTGTTATATAAGCTTCCATTTTGAATATATTTATAATTATGATAATCTAAAATCTCCGTGGTAACTAAATCTAAATTATTAACATAAATAATTTACATATACAGTCAACTCTCGATGTGTCGTACTTCGATAAGCTGAATTCTTAAATAAGTCGAACAAAATCTACGGTCGGAAGTACATTACACTTAAATTTCACCTCAATGTAGCGATTTCAGACAAAAAACGTTAAAAATTGTGTAAAAAAGTCGAACTGAAAATAGGGGTAAAAAGACAACTTATAGGACCACCTTTATGAAACGAACTATTAGAAGTAATTTGTTTTCCGGTTTCCCGTCATTGTTTATCTTTTCAGTTCATAGTTACACCAGTCACTTATTATTAGTTATTAACCCGAGTGGTTTTACAGTGGCTATTGAAAATTCTTTCAATTAAAGAATAGTTAAAATTGATTTACAAAGTGGAGAAAGAAGGAAGAAGTTGGGCGTTTGTTGCTAGTGAATTCTGAATTCCGCGTAGTTCTTTAAGTGGAACTAATTTTCAGGGTACCTTGAAGATCGAGAATTGACTGTATCAACAAAAATACACTCACCACTAAAAAGTTAAAAATAAAGATAATTTTTAGAAAAAAAAACCGACTTCAAGATTAAACTTGAATTAAATTTAATAATTTAATACAAACTTGAATTAAAAAATTAAAAAAATATTAATTTAATTGCTTCAAAACAAAAACCATTAAATGACAATCAACGAAATTATCGATACTTATATAACTATTCACAATTTATGATCAGTTATTTCTGGAGTCGGTGCCAACCAAAACAAACAGAATTTGAAAAGAAATGGTAATTGTAAAGATCATCCCACTGTTTCATCACCGCCACACCGCTGTCTCCGGCCATTCGATAGTTTATTGCTAAGGCAGGATTAAACTGCCCTTGTTGGCACCGACTCCAAAAATAACTGATCATAAATTGTGAATAGGTATATAAGTATCGATAAGTTCGTTGATTGTCATTTAATGGTTTTTGTTTCGAAGGAATTAAAATATTGTTTTTTTTATTTTTTAATACAAGTTTGTATATGAAGGTTTAAAATCTTGAAGTCGGTTTTGTTTTTTTTTTCTAAAAATTATCTTTTATTTATAATGCTACATTTCCACTTAAAAGTCATACTACAGTCTATTGTGAATTAACATTTATATCATTTTTAATAAATATATAATATTATTATTATTAATTAATAATATAATATCATTATTATTATTATTAATATTATTCAAGTGTAACTCATTAATAACAAACATTCCAGTATAAAACATAGTGGTTCTTGTATTCCTTTGGTGTTTGCGAGTAATATCAAACAACAGTAAGAACTACGTTACCTATTTAAGTTATCATACATCTATATTAACTGAAAAATGATTTTACATACTAATGTAAATATGTACCTATTCGAAAAACACGAGAATGCACGGTATACGTTATTTCGTCTGTTTATTCTTGTTTCTTTCAAACACATTATTAACTTTATCATTATTATTATGATGTAGGACCTTGCGCCCCGAGTGCGAATTAGACTTCAAGAGCTCTCCTGTGCGCCATTGCTCTGTTCTGTGTGAGCGACGTAACTTTTGCCTCCAATGTCTTAGGCCACACTATGTGTCACAAGGCCTCACACCAGTGTTGTGCATATTTATATTCGTAAATACGAATACGAATATATTCACACAGAGTATACCTATGAATATGAATACAAATATATTCGTATTCACATGTACGAATATAAATATATTCGTATTCACATCTGTGATTATAAATAATTGTATCCATACGTATAAACTGTGAATACGGTTGTATATACACGTTATGAGTATGAATACAATTGTATTTACACGTCTTGAGTGTGAATACAGATGTATTTACACGTCTCTAGTGTGAATACAGTAGTAATTATACATAATAATGCTGATAATAGTATATTTTAGAGTATAAACTGCGAATTCAGTTGTATTCACTTGTATAAAGTGTGAATACAGTAGTATTTATATGTACTAATGCTGATACCAGTTGTATTTTCATGTAGAAATTGCTAATTTAGTTGTATTCACTCGTAAAAATTGTAAATGCAGTAGTATTTATAAGTATTAATGCTGATACCAGTTGTATTTTCACGTATAAATTGTGAATTCAATTGTATTCATTCGTAAAAACTGTGAATACAGTAGTATTTAAATGTAATAATTTTGATAACAATTGTATTTTCATGTATAAATTGCGAATTCAGTTGTATTAACTAGTAAAAAGTGTGAATACAGTAGTATTTAAATGTAATAATTTTGATAGCAATTGTATTTTCATGTATAAATTGCGAATTCAGTCGTATTCACTCGTAACAACTGTGAATGCAGTAATATTTATATGTAATAATGCTGATAACAGTTTATTGTCATGTAGAAATTGCGAATTCAGTTGTATTCATTCGTAAAAACTGTGAATACAGGAGTATTTAAATGTAATAATTTTGATAACAATTGTATTTTCATGTATAAATTGCGAATTCAGTTGTATTCACTCGTAAAAATTGTAAATGCAGTAGTATTTATATGTATTAATGCTGATGCCAGTTGTATTTTCATGTATAAATTGCGAATTCAGTTGTATTCACTCGTAACAACTGTGAATGCAGTAATATTTATATGTAATAATGCTGATAACAGTTTATTGTCATGTAGAAATTGCGAATTCAGTTGTATTCATTCGTAAAAACTGTGAATACAGTAGTATTTATATGTATTAATGCTGATGCCAGTTGTATTTTCATATATAAATTGCGAATTCAGTTGTATTCATTCGTAAAAAATGTGAATACAATAGTATTTATATGTATTAATGCTGATACCAGTTGTATTTTCATGTATAAATTGCGAATTCAGTTGTATTCACTTGTAAAAAGTGTGATTACAGGAGTATTTAAATGTAATAATTTTGATAACAATTGTATTTTCATGTATAAATTGCGAATTCAGTTGTATTCACTCGTAAAAAGTGTGAATACAGTAGTATTTAAATGTAATAATTTTGATAGCAATTGTATTTTCATGTATAAATTGCGAATTCAGTCGTATTAACTAGTAAAAAGTGTGAATACAATAGTATTTATATGTATTAATGCTGATGCCAGTTGCATTTTCATGTAGAAATTGCCAATTCAGTTTTATCCACTCGTAAAAACTGTGAATACAGTAATATATATATGTAATAATGCTGATAACAATTGTATTTTCATATAGAAATTGCGAATTCAGTTGTATTCACTCGTAAAAAGTGTGAATACAATAGTATTTATATGTATTAATGCTGATACCAGTTGTATTTTCATGTTTAAATTGCGAATTCAGTTGTATTCACTCGTAAAAACTGTGAATACAGTAATATTTATATGTAATGATGCTGATAACAGTTTATTTTCATGTAGGAATTGCGAATTCAGTTGTATTCACTCGTAAAAAGTGTGAATACAGTAGTATTTATATGTATTAATGCTGATACCAGTTGCATTTTCATGTATAAATTGCGAATTCAGTTGTATTCACTCGTAAAAAGTATTGAGGTAAATGGGTTAAATAAAAACTAGCAGAGTCGACAAAAGTTGAATATAATTATAAAAAGACTCATTACATTATAAACACTTAACAAAACACCATGAGGCACAAACTTGGTAAAAACAACAACGTAGGGGTAGGTTACAATAAGCAGTGTTGCCAGTATCAACCGAATTAAAAGGAGAAAAAAAAGTCTAACACCCACAAATCTTTCAATGAATATAATAATAAACAAAACGTTATAAAACAATTTATCTCAACACTCCCCCTCATTGAAAAGATTTTGAATTAAGTATTTCATTTTAGTCCAACCTTTTCCAATAATGTTTTCAGCCGTGGTCCATGAAGAGGCTTCGTTAGGAAATCCGCCAGTTGGTCCTGGGTTGCGATTGACTTGATTTCAAGTTGTCCGTCTTGCAAGACTTCCCGCACGATGAAGTGTCGGATACGAATGTGCTTCGTCCGACGGTGAAACTCTGGATTCTTTGCAAGCTTGATCGCGGCCTCGTTGTCCACAAACAGGGTAGGAATGTTGATCGCATCGGATGGTGAGAGAGATTCAATTAGAGATTTCAGCCAAACAATCTCTCTAGTGGCTTCACTGGCGGCCACCAGTTCTGATTCCGTTGTGGAACAAGCTACACTGGTCTGTCTTTGGCTTGTCCATGACACAGGTCCTCCAGAATATATAACAATGACCCCAGTGGTTGATCTACCAGTGGTGATATCTCCACCCAAATCTGCGTCACTGTATGCTAAAATTTCATTAATAGAATTAAAATTATATCTTATCTTTTTGTCTTGTGTCCCCTTCAGATAGCGGAAGATCCTTTTTACCTTCATTACATCCTCACCCGTTGGCTTCTCAAGACATCTTGATACAACACTAACGGCATATGCTATATCAGGCCTAGTAGAGGTCGCAAGATACATTAAGGCACCTACAGCCTCCCTGTAAGGGTAATTTGTTGTCTCATTCTTGTAATTGTTATAGTCTTGATCATCCAAAATCGGAGTGGACACTTCCTTGCAATCAATCATCCCAAATTTGTTCAGTATTTTCTTAGTGTATGATTTTTGGTGGACTATAATTCCATCTTCATCTTTACTTATTTCGAGACCAAGATAATGATTGAGTTCTTTAGAGTTAACTTTGAATTCAGATTTCAAATCATTTAAGAACTTTTCTAAGAATTTCTTACAAGTGGATGCAACTAATCCATCATCAACGTATAATGCAACAATTAACTGATTCCCATCTTCATTTTTGATGAATATACAGGGGTCTGCATGAAGAGGAACAAATTTTAATTTAGTCATAAAGTTATTAAATCTTTCATACCAGCATCTGGCGGCCTGTTTGAGTCCATACAGACTTCTATTTAGTTTACAGACCTTCTTGGAGCCATCATTAAAGCCTTTTGGTTGTTGCATATAAATGATTTCCTTCTCAT
Source organism: Euschistus heros (assembly GCA_003667255.2). Classification (NCBI taxonomy): domain Eukaryota; kingdom Metazoa; phylum Arthropoda; class Insecta; order Hemiptera; family Pentatomidae; genus Euschistus; species Euschistus heros. The sequence continues at coordinate 2,435,481 of RCWM02000149.1, forward strand.
CAAGTGTGCCATACAGGAATGCAGTAGATACGTCGAATTGAGCCAGATTCATCCTTTTATGAGCTGCAACGCTTAATATATTCCTAATGGAACTCATACGAGCCACAGGACTAAAGGTTTCATTGAAATTAATTCCTTTTTCCTGATTAAATCCCTTCACTACGAGTCTAGCTTTGAATTTTTCAATACTTTCATCAGGGTTTCGCTTGATCTTGTAAATCCATCTGCAAGGCAAAACTTTTGCATCCATCGGAGGATTCACCAACGTCCATGTTTTGTTGGAATTATGTGCTGTCATTTCGGTTTCCATAGCCTTCAGTCAATTTTGATGATCTTCAGACTTGACCGCTTCTTCATAAGTTTCGGGGGTTTCCTGATCAGCCATAATTAAGGTGGTGACAAAATCATTGAACCGCTGGGGTGGTTGGATTTTGCTCCGATCTCTAAGTCCAAGATTCGGTTGTTCTTTTTCTTTTTCTGAACTAAAATAGTCTCCATCTGGGAATCGAATGGCATCTTCTTCTTCACTCTCTGATTGTTCTTCCTCTTCGGTAGACCTCTCTTCTTTCTTGCTTTCATCATCTTCTTCAGTCTTCTTTTCTTCATCAACTCGAAGACGAATTGTCATTGACGGAATTAGTGGCTTTTCATTAAACGTTACATTTCTTGACCTTATGATTGTTTTTCCTCCGGTCCATACTCGATAGCCTCCAAAGTCATAACCGACTAATGTTCCTTTTGTTGCCTTTTTGTCCATCTTTTTCCTGAACTGCTTGGGAATGTGAACATAACATTCACAACCAATAATTTTTAAATGTCTTATGCTAGGTTTCTTACCTGTCCACAGTTCAAAAGGAGACTTTCCAGGAACGCCAGACTTAGAAGTTCTGTTTAAAATATGTACAACAGAATTAATTAATTCAGCCCATAGTGATTGTGGTAAATTACCGTGGGAATGTAAGATAGCCCTGGCTGCCTCTACGACTGTACGGTTATCCCGCTCAATAAAACCGTTAATTTCGCTGGAGTAGGGCATAATTAACAAGTGTTCAATACTGTTACTTCTCAGAACCTCCTTTATTTTGAGACAATCAAATTCTCCTCCATTGTCACTTTGGAGCGCTTTGACAGTGTGTCCAGCTTTTTGGCACTCTTTAAGAAAAATTAAAAATTTATTAAAAACATCAGATTTCTCTTTTAGGAAGAAAATATGTCGGAATCGGGAAAAATCGTCTTTGAAGAGAACATAATATTTGTACCCAGAAAAAGACTTTTCGAAAGGTCCACACACGTCAGCATGTATGACCTCTCCTGGTACCGTTGCCCTCTTTCGAGTTCCATGTTTTAATTTATGGGCCTTACCATAGACACATCCTTCACAAACGCTAGGGTCAGTTTTTAATTCAATACCTAATTCTCTCTTAATCACTTCTTTTGTATGTCTCTTATCTTGATGTGCAAGTCTTTCGTGATAGAGTTGCATGAGTCCCTCGTGATCACTAGCTACAACATTATTAGTTGAGAGTAAGAAATTATGTAAATTAAGTTTATATAAACCGTCATTAATGTTCCGTTGTCCAGTCATAAATACTTCATTTTTGACAATAAATTTGCATGTTCCTGCTGATGAAATAAATTTACTCTGAGGACATCTATCGTGGGCTGCCAAAACTGAAAACAAATTTTTGTGAATGGAAGGCAATAACCATACATCCCGCAACGTAATAACTTTACCCACAGATGTATGTAATTCCACATCTCCAAAGCCTAATGCGCCAGCTTTTTGACCATTGGCTGTTACAACCTGGTGTGGTCTGTCAAAGTCTTTAATACGTTTAAATAATTTTTTATTATTGCATATATGATGAGTGGCACCATTATCCACATACCAATTATATCATCACTTTCAGCGTGAAAAATGTGAGAAACAAAGAGAGTAAGGGTGTTACTTTGTGTTGCCTCAGGCTTCGGCGGACGCCCATCTCTTTTCCATTTTATACAATTCTTTATTGAGTGGCCCTCTTTTTTACAATAATGGCAAGTAAATTTCTTTTTAGGAACTTTTTTAATGGACAAATCTCTCTTAGAAAGAGCAAGCGCCTCCTCGTCAGCCTTAGAGACATTTCTATTTGTATTAATTTCTCCAAGAGCCCTTTCGTGAGCACACAGTTGACTTGTCAAATTTTCAACAGTTCGTTCTGACTTTGGCGTTAATTGCCAACTTGACCTAAAAGAAAAATATCCTGACGGCAAGGTGTCAAGGATTTTACAAATCAGAAGTATCTCTGGCAATTTACTTTCAGTATTTAATTCAATGTTGAGATTATTCCAAATATTTTTGACTTTAGAAAGATGACTTGCCATATCATCATCAGACGAATATTTTAAATTAAAGAATTGCATGCACAAGTCAAATGTTTTATCTTCGGATACACCATCGTACAATCTGTGTAACTCAAGCCAGATTTCTCTAGAGGAGTTAAATCTCATCACTTTGGTTAATGTTTCCTCCGTCATATTAGAAGTCAAAACCAGCATGGCCTTGGTATCCGCAGTTTTAAACTGTTCATTTTTATTATTGTAATCTTTTACCTCCTGTTCTGATGCTCCGGTAGATACAGGCTTAGGGCATGTTAACTTTCCTGTGACAACTTCATCTCCACTAGGAAAACTCCTTAGAAGTATCAGAATCTTAAATTTCCACGTCGCCCAGTTGCTTTTTCCTTCAAGATTACCAATGTTAATCTTTAGATCCATCTCGTTTTCCGAAAAACTTCGTTACGAAAACAATATAAGGGGACGCTATCACTTCAATAACCGAACCGTCTTTTATCTCCGAAATTACGCGCAGAAGTTGCTAGACCCATAACCTATTGAGGTAAATGGGTTAAATAAAAACTAGCAGAGTCGACAAAAGTTGAATATAATTATAAAAAGACTCATTACATTATAAACACTTAACAAAACACCCATGAGGCACAAACTTGGTAAAAACAACAACGTAGGGGTAGGTTACAATAAGCAGTGTTGCCAGTATCAACCGAATTAAAAGGAGAAAAAAAAAGTGTAACACGCACAAATCTTTCAATGAATATAATAATAAACAAAACGTTATAAAACAATTTATCTCAACAAAAAGTGTGAATACAGTAGTATTTATATGTATTAATGCTGATACTAGTTGTATTTTCTTGTAGAAATTGCGAATTCAGTTGTATTCACTCGTAAAAATTACGAATTCTACATGAAAATACAACTGTTATTAAAATTATTACATATATATATATATATATATATATATACACACACACACACACACACACACACACACACACACACACATATATATATATATATATATATATATATATATATATATATATATATATATATATATATACTACTGTATTCACACTTTTTACGAATGAATACAACTGAATTCGCAATTTATACATGAAAGTACAATTGGTATCAGCATTAATACATATAAATACTACTGTATTCACAGTTTTTACGAATGAATACAACTGAATTCGCAATTTCTACATGACAATAAACTGTTATCAGCATTGTTACATATAAATATTACTGCATTCACAGTTGTTACGAGTGAATACAACTGAATTCACGATTTATACATGAAAATACAACTGGTAACAGCATAAATACTTATAAATACTACTGTATTCACAGTTTTTATGAATGAATACAACTGAATTCACAATTTATACATGAAAATACAACTGGTATCAGCATTAATACTTATAAATACTACTGTATTCACAGTGTTTACGAGTGAATACAAATGAATTCGTAATTTCTACATGAAAATACAACTGTTATCAGAATTTGCTCCTATAAATACTACTGTATTCACACTTTATACAAGTGAATACAACTGAATTCGCAGTTTATACTTTAAAATATACTATTATCAGCATTATTATGTATAATTACTACTGTTTTCACACTCGAGGAGTGTAAATAAAACTGTATTCACACTCTAGATGTGTAAATACAACCGTATTCACAGTTTATACGTATGAATACAATTATTTATATTCACAGATGTGAATACGAATATATTTATATTCATACATGTGAATACGAATATATTTGTATTCATATTCATAGGTATACTCTGTGTGAATATATTTGTATTCGTATTTACGAATATAAATATGCCCAACACTGCCTCACACTATACCATGTGACCCACGAACTTGCCCGAAGAGCAGCGAAGTTATCTGATAAGAGGGTACGTACGTTCACAAGCTAAATTATAATAAAGCCATTGGTATGTTAAAAACCACGGAAATAAAATAAGCAACAATACCATTGTTGAATGGTATGAAGAAAAAACGCAGGCTATTTTCATAGGTTCTAATACCCATCTGAGATCCCTTCCCCACCTCCCGATCCTGTCCATGAACTCCTAACCTATTCAATTCCACCCCACAGTCAAAAACCTTGGTATTACCTTTGACCAAACCCTTTCATGGAAACCTCATATCTCCCAAATTTCTAGACAGGTTATATCCATCTTTAAGCTATTCCATTCTTCCCAGGACTCCCTTCCGAAACCTACTCGTCAACTCTTGGTTTCTTCCCTTATCCTACCCCATTTTGACTACAGCTGTGTTGCATATGGTGGCTTGACGGCGGAACTCAAGAGTAAACTAAGGAGACTAATGAACTGTTTCATTAGGTTTATCTTTAGGGTTCCAAAAGCCTCCCACACATCACATCTATATACAGAGTTAAAATGGCTTTATCCTTCATCTCGCATAAATTACTTCCTAGCCTCCTTCCTCTATCAAACCATCAATTCTCGGAATCTCTCCTACATCTATAACATCTTCCAGTTCAGATCATCGGTCTCCTCCCGCACTACAAGATCTCGCTCCTCTGACCTGTAAACTTCTTCCCATAAGAGTACATCATTTGACCACTCCTTCATTTCCCGTGCTACTTCCTTGTGGAATTCACTACCCTGTAATATCCGTAATGCTCTATCTCTGTCCACATTTAAATCCCTTCTCTTTCAATACCTCTTTTCCCTCCAGAATGATACTGACTAGCAAAACTTCACTAAAAAAAAAAAAAAAGAAGTGCATTCAGTAGATGTAAATAGGTTTTTATTTTTTCTCCTGCAATTATTGGATTTTTGTAATTTTTATTTCTATTTTTGTTCTTTATTTGTAAAATTGTAAATAGTTAACCAGATTGTTAATTTATTTTATTTCATCTTATGAAAGCTAGACTCATTGTATTTATTTATGTACATTATATTATTCTTAGGGGACATCGTCCCAGAATAAAGTTTATTTTCTATTCTATTCTATTCTATTGTATGAGTATAAGAATAACCTAAACATAAAACAGGTTATTAATTCATTAATTAATCACATATACAACATTATAATAAATACAATAAAACATATGTGATAAACATGTAATCAATATGCCGATAGAATAATTGAAACATTTAACTCTAATTTAAATATATAATAATGATTAAATAGTATAAAGCTGGATAATGTAAATGTTTAAGCTATTATTTATTAAGGTGCACTTCGGCATTAACTAGCGTCTAAAAACATCAACATGCCTCAGCACCTTTGATAATAAAACTAGACTGTTCGCCTCGACAATAGGTCTCCCAAAAAATCAATATTTATCTGAAAGATTTTTGTGAAAGAAAAACCACTGCTGTCGTTTTAAAACACAGTCAAGGTGGCGGCGGTTTCAGAAGGCCGTTTTAAGGAACAAACTGCTAAACTTCTTTTCGCAACGGATCTTAATGTTTTTTGGGGTGCTGAATACAAATCAGAAGTTTTCTACCACGGCAGCCATCGACTTCTTTTCCAAAACCGCCCAAAATAGCGGTTATTGTCGTTTTTTTTTTTAACCTGTAACAAGGTCTGTATATAGTAAATTGTAGCAGGATTTAGTACGTACGAAATAAAAATAGCAATACCGAAATCGGACCATTTTCCGCGAACATTATAGAGATTGGCTAACTTGCGGTCAGTCCTACTTCTACGAACCCCGTATGCCTGAAAAGGTAGGAAGGGGGGAAAAAAAAAAGGAAAAAAAAAAAAAGTCTTACTTCTACGCGAAAACACGTTTATCGGTACTCTTTAGGCTATAACTCCAAATATTTGTCCGATCCAAAATTTCTTTTTTTTAAAGCTAGTTGAATTTACAATTAGACTCAGTTATGAACCCACCTAGTCCTCAGATACCTCTTAGTCAGCATTCTCAGAGATCTAGTATATATATTCCTCAGATCTAGGAGAGAGCAATCAGTTCAATCAGTTCAGTCATAGCCTTTGTACATAGTTGTTGTCAGTTTAAGATCTATTTGTAAGTTTGCTTTAAATAAAGTTTTTAAAAAGTGAATTAGTGGTTCCAGTTATTTATTTGGCACCCGAACAGGGACTGGTGCACTTCAAGCTAGAAGAGAAGAAGGTTGGCAAAGATATTCAAGAAAATCTGACGAAATAGACCCATTGGTCAACAGGATTTGGGATACTCGCCTACCACTCTGAAGAACTGGTCAAGAAGGTCCGATGAAATATTGAACAGGATCTGGAGCAGCTCACTTGAAGGTGTATTTCAATACTTCAGCGCCAGTCAAGAAAAATATTAAATACTGGACTTCACCATAAAACACTTCTTTATTTTAAGGTAAACATTTCATTGTAAACATTTTTAAACATTTATTATTGTTAACATTTTATTATTATTAACATTTAAAACATTTAATTTTTATGCAAAAAGATTATTGTAAGGGTAAATTAAAAAAGATATTAAATAAAAATAGGTTTGAGTTAGAAAAAATTGAAGAGGAAATTAACAAAATGACTACCAAACTAATGACAAAAGAATGTTACGATCACCTACCACATTATGACGGTGACCCATCACAACTCGTATTTTTTATCAAAGCAATTGAGCTTATTTATATTGCCAATTGTAACGAAAACATACTTAATAGGGAGGAAAATGAACAATTGCTATTACAAAAAGCATTGTTTCGATTAGAAGGTACGGCAAGACATCTATGCATGTACGAAAATTTTATGACCGTGAACGATCTCAAAACTAGATTGATAAATCAGTTTAGAGACAGTAGGACAACAACGCACCTACAATACGAAGCGTCACAAATTTCCATTAATCGGAATGAACACCCAATTGACTATATAAACCGGGTAATCCCCTATGAAATACTAATAAAAAATAGAATATTAGTTGATATATCTATCGAAAATAAACCACAGGAAACCGCCACACAAATGAGAATATTAGTCGATCACGTGATCAGGAATTTACATCCTAGATTAAAAGACACCCTGAATCACATTACTATTCGAGAACTTTCAGACATGAAAAATATTCTGTACAACGAATGCAGAATAATCATGGAAGACTTATACCCCCAAGGTCATGGTAGAAACTACCAGCCCCACCATTATAAACAAAACAAACCCCAAAATAAGCCCGAAAAATATCAAAACCCATCAAATAATAATTATAATCATCCTAATTACAATAAAGTCCCCCAATATCATCAACCACAGAACGATTACCACCAAGGATCTGTTCAGCAGAGATATAATAGAAACTATAACCCTCAAAATTACTACAAAGACCAACAGCCATATAGAGGTCATAGTAACCAAATAAGAAACCCATATAACCCTTCAAATTTTAATTTTAATAATCAACAACAACAACAACAACCTTATAATCATCCCCAACAACAAACTTATAACCAACCCCAACATCAAAATCCAAATTCTCAAAACACTGTTTCTATGAGAACAGTGAAAAGTAACAACTTCCATCACCTGGAAGAGGAAAATCAGGAATTAAAAACAAGATTGGCGGAATTGGAAACGAAATTTGAAAATTTTTTAGGAGTAGGAGACCAAAAAACGGAACCACCAGACAATGCCCAGTATACCATCTAAATCTTTTACATGATTCTCCTTCATTTCAAGACAATACTGGCGACCATTGGTTAGTGGATACAGGATCCGAAATTAATTATATAAACCCCCGTTCCGTACCCGTAGGAACTGAAATTAAATCGGAAGAGTTCATAGTCATCACCCCCGTAGGAAGTGAGAGAGGAAATGGCTCAGTGCTAATTGATCTTGCTCCTAGGCTAGGGTTGAGAGATGAATTTTTAGTTAGATTTAAGATATTTAAATTTAGTCAAAAATATGAATTGCTATTAGGAATGGATACAATGGAAGCATTAGAAACTAAAATTAATATTACAAAAGATATAAAAGAAATTAAATTTAATAAATTAAAAATAAAAATATTAAATGGTGAAATAATGAATATTGATAGCAATGAATTGAATATCATTAATAATAAAGAAGAATTATATCAGTTAGTAAGACATGATCACATAGAAAAGAATACTAAAGTAAAATTATTTGATATTTTGATGAAATATCCAGAAATTGTTAAGTCGGAAAACGAAAAGTTAAAGCCGACAAACCTTTTGAAACATAAAATTAGATTGAAGACAGATAAACCAATTTATACCAGAAATTACAGATACCCACAATATTTTAAGGAAAAGGTCGACGAAGAAATCAATAAATTGTTAAAAAATGGTATTATCAGAGAGAGTAATTCCCCTTACAACAGCCCAGTTTGGATAGTCCCAAAAAAAGAAGATGCATCAGGTAAAAAGAAAATTAGAATGGTGATTGATTATAGGAAACTAAACGCTGAAACAATACCAGATAGATTCCCTCTACCTAATATAGAAGATTTGTTGAATAAACTGCATGGATCAAAATATTTTACAACAATTGATTTAACTTCAGGATTCCACCAGATTGAGATGTCGAGCGAGTCCATTGAGAAAACTGCATTCTCGACAGACACAGGTCATTATGAGTTTCTAAGAATGCCCTTCGGGCTGAGCAATGCACCTCCTACATTCCAGCGTGCAATGAACTCAATGCTATCTAACACCGACAACACGCTCGTCTATATGGATGACATAATTATTTATTCTAAAACTCCCGAAGATCACCTGAAACATATTGAAACCATATTAAGAAAACTAAAAGAACATTCACTATCTATTCAACTTGATAAGACAGAATTTATGAAAACTGAATTACCATTTTTAGGGCACATATTAACAAAAGATGGAATTAAAACCGACCCAAAAAAAAATTAATGCGATAGAAAAATTTCCTTTGCCAAAAACCATTAAAGAAATTAAACAATTCCTGGGAATGTCAGGGTATTACAGAAAATTTATAAAAAATTATGCTCAGATAGCAAAACCTTTAACTAATCAGCTACGAGACGAGAGTAATATTGACCCTACCAAATACAAAAACGCTTTTGAACAACTTAAATTACATTTAATAAATGCCCCGATACTTCAATACCCAGATTTTAACTCCCCCATGTTACTAACGACAGATGCTAGTAATACAGCACTGGGAGCAGTACTTTCCCAAATTTCAGAAGGGAGGGATCACCCTATAGCGTTCGCCTCTCATACTCTTTCCGCAACTGAACAAAGATATTCCACAATAGAAAAGGAACTCCTTGCCATTGTGTACGCTTGCAAACATTTCAAACCATATTTATACGGTCAAAAATTTACAATAATCACAGATCATAAACCATTACAGTGGTTGTTTACGATGAAAAATAATAATACAAGAATTATGAAATGGATATTTTTATTGAGTGAATTTCAGTTTGACATAAAACATACTGACGGAAAAACCAATTTTGTAGCTGACGCTCTAAGTAGAATCAATATAGAAAATGAATATGAATTAAATGTAATTGATGAAATGGATATAGATCCAGATGAAGAACTAGACAAAATTTTACAAGAAACAAGTAATGTAGAATTGCCACCAATACCTCCAGAAGACTATGATGAAATTTTGCAAGAATTACCTCCCCCTCAAAATGAACAATTAAGTTTAGCTCCAACCCAACATTCTCAAGATTCAAGCAATGAACAGATTCTTATAGTACCAGAAGATAGAGCAATAAATGTTGAAAAATTCCAAATTTTAATTCAAAGGGGCTCAGCCAAACCCATTATTACTAAACCCTTCGGTAAGACAAGAATTTATTTAGAAACTCCATACCCTTGGAAAAATAACCTAGAAGAAACACTTCTTGAACTAATAAAACCAAAAACCGTGTATGGTGTCTATTGTGAACCAAATGTTGAGTCTGTAAGGACTGAATTTGAAGCAATATACAACAAATTGACCGAAATAATAATTAATAAATTCCCCACCGTAAAAATAAAAAGATACAAAAGAAAACTAATCGACGTATTAGAAAGAGATGAGCAAGAAGAACTGTTAGAAACGTACCATACAGGAAAATCATACCATAGAGGTATAATAGAAACATTTGAGAAACTCAAAAGAAATTATTATTGGCCCAATATGAAAGATGACATATCTGAATTTATAAACAAATGTTCTATTTGCAGGCAAGTGAAATATGAGCGAAAGCCTATCAAAACTAAATATCAAATAACCCCAACAATGGAAAGACCTTTTGAAGAAGTAATGATAGACATATTAAAGTTTGATTCTCATAATATAGTAACCATAATAGATACCTTTTCAAAAAAACTTTTCGCAAGATTATGTAAACATGTAAATGCAATTAATATATTTCAGGTACTAACCGAATATTTGGCCCTATTTCCAAATCCCATTAGAATAAAAATGGACAACGGAAAAGAATTTAGTAACAACTTAATCAGAAATTTCCTTGAATCATTAGGAATAGAAGCTTACTATACAACGCCTAACCACCCTAACTCCCTAGGACTCTTAAATAGAGCCCAATCAACTTTGATTGAAATCTTAAGAGCTTTAAAAGAAGAAAATCCAAGAAATGATTTAAAAATAAATTTAAATTTAGCAACACTAACTTTTAATAATTCAATCAATCAAACGCTTAAACTTACTCCAAACGAGATTACCTACGGAATCATAAAAGACCCTGAAAAGAATGAAGGAATAATTAAGGAACAGCTTGTAAGTGAATATCACAAAAACATGAATATTGTTCATAATAAATTAAAAATAGCCATAAATAAAGAAAAAGAGGAAAGAACCGACAAATTAAACAAGAATCGGGAGGATCCTGTGATAGAACAAGATAAACCTTATGTCAAAAGAAGAATAAAGGATAAATCTGAAAATGTTTATAAACCTGTCATGCCATTTATAGATAGAAATAAAACCATAAAAGTTCATACTGACAATATTGCTAGAAAAAGAAAATCTAAACGAAATCGCAAGAAAAAATTATTTGAAACTGTTTCAGATGGAGAAATGGTATCTAGTGACCTCAGCGATATTGATAGTAACTTCAGCATATAAAGTAACCAATGTTCAGCATTCGTCAGGACTTATAACATTTAAAGTTCCGGAATCGAAAGTAATATCAGAATATAAAACTATTATACATTTTTTAGACTTATCGAAATTAGTTGATGAATTAAGTAGACTTAGGTTTGCCCTAAAACCCAAAAATAATACAGTTGCACAAGAAATGGCTTTTAAACAATTAAATTTCCTCACGGATAAAATCAACAATATAATACCCAGAGGTAACAGAACCAGGCGTGGAATAATAAATGGCTTAGGCAGCGCTATCAGCTGGCTTACTGGGAACATGGATGCGGAAGACAAAGCCCACTACGATAAAATAATTGAAACTTTAGAACATAACAATTATCAAATGGAGCATAACATTGCCAGTGAAATAAAAATTAGTAAACAATTAACAGAAACTTTTGAAAAAGATGTTAAGTTATTAAATAAAAATAATGCTAAATTAAGTGAAGTCACCAATACAATGGACAGACTACAGACAACAATGTATTATAACGAACTATATAATGTTCTTACTTATTTAACTATTCAAGTAATTGACATAGAAAATTCTTTGGAAATGTGCAGAATGGGAATCCCTCATTCTAACATAATTAAACAGACAGATATTGATGATAAGACCCTAATTTCAAATGATTTAGAAACTACCTGGCTGACTAGCAAAATCTCTTGTACAATCAGACAAAATATAATTCATTATATAATATCAATACCAAAACTATCTCAAGTCTATAATACGATATATCTTTTATCAGTCCCGATTAAGGACAACAATCAAGTTATAACTACCCTAGTTAAGCATAATCTTATATTGTATAATATTCACGAAATGTTCACTGCTAATTGTACTTTTATTAAAACTAATTACTATTGTACTAACCTTAGGATAATTAATGACACTTGTATCTTTAGCGCTTTAAGGAATAATCTTTCACAATGTATTTCTACTAATATTATAAATCCTTCTCCTATTATTAAATATATTGACATTATTGATGTTTATTTAACTTTTGATATATCTTATGTAATCATATCCAGCAATGGAACTTTTCCTGTTAATTTACCAACTACTTCTATTATTAAGTTAGATAATAAGGAAATTATTGTAAACCAAGCTAGAAAATTTTATATAAATTCTGATACTCTATCTATTAATCATAAGCTCACTAATTTTAAAATATTAAATATTACATTTGACAAAATAGATGTACCTGTAATATCACATGAAGAGTTTGAAACCTTAGAAACTAGTTATCACCCAATATTGTATTCTACCCCATTATTGCTTGTATATATTACCATCTCCTATTTTATTGTAATTCATTTAATTCAACTATATTATAAGGTATTGAAAATTTGTAAAAACAGAGGATTTCCAAGCCCACCTGTAAATCTCCCTCTTGTCCAAAATGACCCAATTTTCTCTCAGAGTTCGAATTTTCAGAAGGGAGGAGGAGTTATGAACCCACCTAGTCCTCAGATACCTCTTAGTCAGCATTCTCAGAGATCTAGTATATATATTCCTCAGATCTAGGAGAGAGCAATCAGTTCAATCAGTTCAGTCATAGCCTTTGTACATAGTTGTTGTCAGTTTAAGATCTATTTGTAAGTTTGCTTTAAATAAAGTTTTTAAAAAGTGAATTAGTGGTTCCAGTTATTTATTTCTCTATACATAAAACTCTGATTAAATTTTTTGGAATACGCACGCCAACACGCTAAGAGTTTATGTTTCGGGAAAATATAACAATTTTGACATTGAGCTGGCTGGAGTGGTTGTTTCACGGGATTTAGTTTAAATTATTATACATATATTAAATTTAACCAGCTTTAAAATGAAAAAATGAAATTTGGGATCGGACTTATATTATTATAATATTATGCGGATTCATAACTCTGACATATAATCTTTCATTTAAGAACTTGCAGACAAAAAGAAAAAGTGCTCCAATAACTACTTGCTAACTCCTATAATCATTAATTGTAATTAGATGACTTTTTTTTTAATTGACTGTAAAAATTAAACGAGCGTTAGTGACTATAATGTTTCACGCTAAAAAATCTCAAATAACAAACCATACAAACACAAAGGTAGCTATAAACAATAATGCCAGACTAATGACAAATAAGCTTGCAGTCTTTAATAGCGTGATTTACCGTCTTTAAAACATACCGCTAAATGGAAGAAATTATAATGAAGAAATTTAAACACCATAGCCAGCAATAACGGATTGAAAACATTAACAAAACCAAATCCATAAAAAAATTTTTTTTTTTAAATTTAAAAAAAAAATTAAATAATAATACATACTGAAGAAAATTAGGTTTAAATCTTGCATTTAAAAATAATAAACCATTGTCATCTTATTTCTATTCACCTTAAAAACAAAAGAGACTCTTTCCAAAAAACTAGTGTTCATGTACTAAAATGTAATGATTGTGAAGCTAAACACAGGGGAAAAACTGGAGATGATTAAATCAAAGATTAAAAGAACATAGCAAACAGCTGAGTGGGGAAGACTCTGAACTCCTAGCCCGCCTAAGGGAGAAAAATTTAATTTTTGTTACTTTAGCTCATCAGATCAGATAAATATTTTCAATAGTCCCAATAAATTTGTTTCCAGTATGAAAAGAGGAAAACCAGCAGTCAAAGGGAAAACCGTCAAAGGTTTGTCCCCAGCCAGCTATCTACTGCTTGCCACCTCCATAGCTATCTACCTCACCCTTAAGTCTCTTTACTCTCAGTCTGCTCTAGATTCTGTTATCTTCAGAAGCCCTTTTCATTTTGACTCCTTAAGTGAGTATCAACATTTATAGATTCCTTGCCTTATAGTTTCAAAAATTTTAATATACATAATCTATGTAGCCAATTAACTTCCTGTTTTTGTTTTGTGCCAATTATTTCTGCAATTCCTATTGAATCCTAATTCATCAGATGACAGAGAAGAATAGAGTCCAGAAAAGTTGTGAGGTGGGAAATTACAAAGAAAGTAATTGTTTGTGAAATCAGCTTAACTTATTTTTGATTATTTTACATTTTGAATTCGATTATTCAAAAACAATTAGTAAAATTAAATCCTTATAATTAATTTAGGGGTACAACCTATTAACTTATTATATGTTTTTTTTTTACGAAAAAAAAAAATACTTTTGAGTAATGATTACAATCTGCCACAAATGTGGGCAATAATAGGTCATATAGATGGCGTACGATTACATCATATGTATAATGAGAAAAATAAAATATAATAAATAATTAATATATACATATATATATATATATATATATATATATATATATATATATATATATATATATATATATATATATATTTACTTAGAGAACAGAAAAGAACTTGCTAAAAATAAACAATATAAAGAATAAAATATACATATATAAAATGAAAAAGTTAAAATTAAAATAATAAATGACAATGGGCCCCATAAAGGAGGGAGGCGAATATAGAATCAGATATAACAATGAGTCATACCAACATTTGGAAAGCATAATTTTTTAGTAATTAAATTGACGAAGAGATACAAGGCCCATAAATAAAACTTTAATAATAATTGCATCCTCAAAATTTTGACTCTTCTTGAAACAGCTGAACATAAAGTGTTCTTTTTTTTATTTAAACACATTTTTAAAACTCTGCATATAAAATAACTTTAAAAATGTTTTTCAAGTGTTTATTTTTCTTTCTTTCTTCTCAGGGACAGAAGAATACATACTTGTGTATGTATATATATATATATATATATATATATATATATATATATATATATATATATATATATATATATATATATATATTGTCCAGTATTGACTCGATGTGTTAATATGGATAAATTTCTTGACTGTTACTATTAATTGTTTAGTAAGGTTCTTGAGGTTCAGTCAATAAATAAAAACAACCATTTTTGGCGACGTTTCGAGACTATATTGTTTTTGAACCGCCAGGCCTTGAGAAGATCTCTCAACAAAACTGTCTCCAAAAACTCAAGAAGGCGGTGGGAAATAAAAATATAACAAAAAGTTGATGTCAAAACAGATAAAGATTCGGCATTAAAACCCAGTCATAAAACCAGGTGTTCTGTACGCAAGTGAAACATATTCACTTAACAGGAAACAAGAGAATTCCCTGCTCTACTCTTTCAGCTGCGTCACTGGTGTAAAAATACCCATTGGAGGCTGAGTGAGAGAGCTATGAGAAAGAGGAGGCTAACATTTTATGGCCACATAGTCAGAATGGACAGCGATAGACTGACCTCGAAAATCTTTAAAATCATCTCTAGAGGAAAAGGGACCAATGCTAAATGGGTGAAACAAATTCGAAAAGATCTGGAACTTCTAGGAATCAATCCTAAGGATGTTTCCAGAGATAACTACCGAACCCTCATCAGAACATCAGATGCTCTCAGGTTGGTGAAGACTAAAGCGTTACGATCCGGAGTGGGAGTAAAGTGGACCGAGGAAAGGATGAGGGCCCATAGCGCAAGAATGAAGAGTTACTGGGCTAAAGGGAAAGGCCGCCAGAGTTAGGAACCGCGTGGCCCAAGGGGCCAAAACGAAATTAAATTAAAAGCTAAAAACACAATCATACTTAATTTACAATACAAACTCCCCCAGCCAGACCCGTCTCTCCACTTATGGAAGGACAAACGAGGCACAGAGAAATCCCTGCTCTACTCTTTCAGCTGCGTCACTGGTGTAAAAATACCCATTGGAGGCTGAGTGAGAGAGCTATAGTACATTCACCCAAAAATAAATAAATTTTACAAAAGATCTCGGGGCCACTGCCGTTTTAGTCTGCGAGGGGGGTAATCGGGATGTGTGGAACTGGATAATGATTGAGATGGAGTCTGAATGAAAGGAACCGCTATCTACGGTTTTGTTGGAGATATAGTAAGGAGCATTTACTAGAGATAGTACTAGAGTAGTAGTAGTACTAGAGATAGTTCGGAGGGTTTTGGATTGGAAGGATTGAATGCGTTTGATATTCGACTTTTTTGATGTGACTCACAGTTCAAGTCCAAATAGGTTTAATAGTGGTTTTGTATATGAGAAGTTTGTTTTCAATGAAAAGATGAGAGGTCCTATTTAGTAGTCTATACAATTTGCTGAAACTTCAGTTAAGTTCTTGCCTTTTGAGTCAAGTATGAGGGTTCCATGTAAGTCTTTCGTCGAGGTAGAAACCATGATATCGAACTGTATCAGTTTTAGATAGTGGAATACCATTGAAATAGATAAGAGGACTGGATTTACGGCGGAGAGTAAAGGTTACGTTGGTGCATTTAGATTCATTTGATCCGCAAGTCATAGCACCAGTCTTCAATCAGGGGTTTGAAGACTATTTGATGCTATTAGGAGATATATAGGAGTTCTGCGCCTGCGCCAGATAGTATTAGATGCCGTTATATCACCTCCTACAATTATCATTATTTTATAGTGATTTACATTCAGTTCATAGCGTAAATTGTTATAAAACAATAGTGAATACGAAGAACGAATACGATTGGACTAGTTATTAGTGTGAGTATTTCTTATTTACTAACCAGTGAATATAAATAGTGTTTTAACATATCCGGGACAATGTGTCGTCTTGACCTCCTGAAGCAGCTTATCAGCAGTACAGGCCCCCCACTCTGTCTACGGCCTCAGTACTCACTTGACAGCCGTGGGACCTGTTGCGCCTTTTCACCGACATCAGGGTCAAGTTCAAGCGGAACTCATTATTTTTATTTTTTTTTATTCATTAATTATTAATAATAATATTATTATTATTATTATTTTTCTGCCTGAAATGCTACCATGAGATATTACCACATGGTAATGTCCAGTAAAAACAAGAGAAGTCGGTCCTTGGAGTCCAAACCAAGTCCGACAAAACTCAGAACTAGACGTGCCAAGAGGGTAACCCTTCAAGGCCTAGTTCACCTAATAATCAGGAACCACAGCCTGGGACTTCTTCACAAGCAGTTGAAGATGAATCTCCATTTTTTACCCCTAATCCGTTTGAACCACTTAAAAACTCAGAAACAGAAGAGATGGAAACAGTCGTTAGCAAAACGATACCCCGCCCCCCCCCCCACCAATCTATATCAGAAACATAAGATGCATCAAACTCTTATGCGAACAGATAAATAAAATTATAGGCCATGGAGGCTATTCATGTGTAAATAGGACTAACGACACCAAGATACAACCCGAAACACCTGAGACATACCGCGCTATCGTTAAATATTTAAGTGAAACCAAAGCTGATTTTCACACGTTTTAGCTTAAAAATGAAAAAACACTAAGAGTGGTGATTCGGCGCCTGCATCACACAACACCAGCAGACATATTAGAAGAGGAGCTCACTACAATGGGCTTCAAAGTTCGCAAAATTATTAATGTAGTAAAAGAGAATAGATTGCACCCTAGAGCAGGTAAAAAAATTTCTTTACCATTATTTTTGTTGACCTCGAGCCAACCCCAGGAGTTGAAAAAATATACGACATCAAGAAAAGCCATACCCAAAAAGGGACGTGGTACAATGTCACAATTGTCAGCCATATGGACACACAAAACGCTATTGTCACCATATGCCAAGATGTGTTAGGTGCGGGAATCTACACAAAACGGAATATTGTAACTAGCCGCGTGACAATCCAGCTGTATGCGCTTTATGCCACCAGGGTCATCCAGCGAACTACGAAGGATGTGAAACCTACAAGAAACTAAAGGCTCGACTCCTACCCGCTCAAGCAAGGAATGAAGAAGCAAGGCCAGTAATGAGACAACCCTCTAGACTAGCAAACGGCACCATCTCCTACACTAACATGATGGGCGGCGGAGAGCAACCTACTGTAACGGGGCCATGCCACAACCCCAGCCTCAAAATATCTAAACTGCGCAAAAATGAATAGGGATATTGCTAATTTTGTGTTATTTACTTTGCCTACCATTTTTGTATTATTTTTATTATAAACTGCATTAATATTCATTAGAAATTATAATGTTTTTTGCTGAAATAAAATACAATTAATGGGTTTTAAAAAATAAGACGCTTTAGTTGCATAATTTTTTTTATTGAACAGATTAGTTTTTGGAAACAATTAATACCTTGTATAATGTCCTCTGTTAGCCAAAACCTGTGTGCACCTATTAGGCATACTATTAATAATGTTGTCACAGGTTTCTTGACGAATTTCACCCCAGAGATGTTGCAATGCTGCACTCAGTTGTTGAAGGTCAATTAGCGGCGGATAATGATTAAAAAGCCTTCTCTGTAACGAGCCCCACATGTGCTCAATAGGATTGAGGTCTGGAGACAATGGGGGAAGGGGCAGGCGGGAAATTCCCAGGTTTTCTAAAACTTGATGAACAACTATTCCTCTATGAGGTAGAGCGTTTTCATCCAGAAATCTCTCCCAATGAGATCCCTAGTAGGTATTCCTCACTAATTTCATGTACATATCGAGCTGCTGTGAGGTTGGTTCGTCCTCCCGTGTAAATGCCAGCCCAGACCATTACACCACCTCCTCTAAACTGCACTGAAGACACAATAAACTGGGGCATTGTTCGCATTCCTTGATCTCTGTAGACTCTTCGGCGTCTGCTGTCACTATACAGACAAAAACGCGACTCGTCGGTAAACATCACAGCATTCCAATTTGTGTCCTCTTCTAGTCGCTCGCTGCACCACATTCATCTGAGCTGCTGGTGGCGAGCTGTTACTGCAGGTCGTCTCTAAGGGGCATATGATGTAAGGCCAACTTCCCGCAAACGATTACGAATCATTTGTTTTGATAAAAGTCTAGGTAAAATACCTTCAACTTCATTGAGGATCTGGCGTGCACTATGAAAAGGGTTTCTGCTGGCAGTGATAACAATATTTTTATCCTCTCTTTCAGTTGCAATACGTTGTGATCCACTGCCCGGCCTTCTATTGGCACTCCCAGTCTCTCGGAATCGAACTAAAGCCCGGGAGACGACACTCTGGGAAACGCAATATCAACTTGTCGATGATCTTGATAACGCATTCTCACTATAATTTCGCGAACTTCGGGTTCAAGATGATGTCTGTCCATGTTTATTAAAAGTACTACTGGATTGAAATAAGAGAAAAGCTGTTTATTTACAAAATGATAAATCTTCATGTTTACTTTTCTTAAGAAAACTTGTTATAAATAAAAGGTTTAACAATTGTTTTGACTTAGGTTTGTATTTTCTATTTTGTTGTACCCTTCTAATATTAAATAGATTGGCTAATTTAATATAAATGACCGGATAAGGGATAAATAAGGCATATCCCTATTCATTTTTGCGCAGTTTATAATGAATCCCAGTATCCAACCCTTAACCAAATCCCTCAGCCTCAGAACCAGCTCCCGAAAAATCCCGTAACCCAGCCCAATAAAAATAACCTACCTATAGTTCATATCCCGCCTCCTCCTAATACTAATGATATCATATCCATACTTAACTCTTTCCTCTCGGAATTCCGGTCCATGATCACACCCCTTATATAACTCCTAACCAATGCATTATCCCACATTATCATCTCTGATCAAAGAAATCCCTAAATGACACCTTCCCTATCCATTCTCCTCTGGAATGCGAATGGTATTCGGAATCATACTGACGAGTTGACAGAACTACTACACGGCAGTAATATTGATATAGCCCTGATTACTGGAACTCGACTAACTAGTAACAGAACATTCAAAATAGCACATTACGAAACCTATCGGACGGGTTAACCGGACGGAAAAGCTCATGCTGGCATTGCCGTAATCATTCATCATTCCCTCTCCCATTATTCACTACCTATAACGAATCATAACTTCCTACAAACAACTGCAGTTGTCATCAGAACCTTCCCTTTCCCTCTTACAATAGTTGCAGCTTATTGTCCTCCTGGAAAAACTGGCTCCAACAACCAATTCAGTTCCTTCCTCGATTCACTGGGAAACCACTTTATTCTAGCCAACCTCAACGCAAAACACCAACAGAGGAGTGCCAGAACCACCAACTCCCGTGGCCAAATGCTACTGTGGGCACTCAATTCCAACCATTGCCACTACTTTTCTCCCTGCTCTCCTACCTACTGGCCAACAGATCGTACTCGTAATCCTGACCTCCTTGATTTTTTCTTTCACACAGGTGTAGGTGGTATCAATCACTCTATTAAATGCCTAGACAACCTCTCCTCTGACAGTCCTCTCACCCTATCCTTATCACAGATACCCAAACTTCCTCCCCCATCATTTATTAGAGGCACAATAAACTGGAACCTCATCAAAACCTAACCGATTCCAAAGACCTCAGAGTGTCCCTAAAAAAAAAACCCCAAGAACTAGATGATGCTACCTACTCCTTTAGGAATTTGATTCAACAAGCAGCTTGGAATTCCTCTTTTCCCCGACCTTCCTATAAAAACCTTATAAAAAACCCTCTACCACGAGAAATAATAGACCTTATCCAAACCAAACGTAATTTCAGATCCCTATGGCAAACTACCAGGCGTCCTAACGATCAGAGAACATATAACCATTATACTAAATTAGTTAAAAAGAAATTGGCTTTCTTTAGATCCGAATCCTACAATTCATATCTATCCTCCCGCTCTACCTCTGACAATTCTCTCTGGAATGTAACAAAAGAAATCTTCAATTATCACAATATTTCCCATCCTCCCCGACGTCAACATGGATCCTGGACAGCCTCAGATGATAATAGAGCAGGAGAATTGCCAAGCACCTCTCTAGCACCTTTATTCCCCATTCCGAAAAAATCCCCTCCCACACTGCTTAAGTTCATCAATTCCTCACTTCACCAATTCCTCTCCCCTTACCTCCTAAAGCAGTTAACCCCTCTGAGGCCAAATTCCTTTTAAAAAAGTTGAAACTCAGCAAATCAGCTCGATATGATTTTCTCCCCGCCCAGATCCTCCGGCAACTTCCTCAAAAAGCAATCATATTCCTTACTTATATTTATAATTGTATCCTTCGCACAACCCACTTTCCTCTGATATGGAAACACTCCATCATCATTCTTTTCCTGAAACCAGGCAAACCTCCCAACAAAACCTCATCATAATCAATAAGTCTCCTTCCCATCCTTTCAAAAATCTTTGAAAAAATTCTTTTAAAACGCATCCTACCTATACTCGTATCCCAAATCATTCCTTCCCAACAATTTGGATTCCGGACTGGTCACTCCACTGTTCAACAAGGCCTTCGTGTTGTTGATCATATATCCTCTGCCCTTGAAAACAAGCAGTATAGCACTGGTGCATTTCTGGATGTAGCGCAAGTTTTCGACTGGGTGTGGCACCAGGGCTTGCTCTTCAAGCTCAAGACGCACTTATCCCAATCCCTATACCTAGTCCTACGATCCTATCTCTCAAATCGCTCCTTTCGAGTCCGCTGTGGCTCGGAGTTTTCCAACTGTTATCCTATTGATGTCGGTGTGCCACAAGGTAGTGTCATAGGTCCTGTCCTCGATAATATCTTTGTTGCTGATATACCAACAAACCCTAATACCTTTTTAGCCACATTTACAGATGATACTGCTATCCTATCATCCCATCCAGATTCTAAACTTGCTTCCCTCAGACCCCAGAACACATCTTTTACAGATTGAAGCTTGGTGCAACAAGTGGAGAATAAAAGTTAATGAAGCCAAATGCAGTCATATAACTTTTACCCTTCGCCGCAAATCCTGTCCTCCCATCCACTTCAATAATATCCCTATAACTATATCCGACACAGTACGTTACTGTATATTAGAGAGGAACGTAATTCCTCCTAATACCTTTCCTTTATCTATATGTGTTATAAAATCAAGAATTATTGAATGAAAAGAAAAGTACATATTCACGAGACTTAGGAACAAACAAACAAACTTTATATTACGGTAATTCTAAAACATTTCCAAGAAGCAATTTATAAAACTGATTTTATTTATCTTTCGTTGTTTAATTTTGTTTACGATTTTTACAGTAAACTAATGTAAAAGTATATAAAGTATATAAATTATATACAAATATAATTTTCAAACTTGAATTTGAACAACTCAGCGAAACGACAACACTATGTATTCAAATTACATCATAATAAATATTATGTGGGTACGTACTCTTTTTCATTATCAGCTCTTCTTTTCAGTTCAGGTTTTCTTCGTCTAGCAGATAAGCGGAGATTCTATTTGGATTTAGAATTATTACTATAAAAATCTCTACGTCCAGCAGATTGTTCTTCTTTGTTATGGTTTACAACGATAGAAATTGAACGAAAATATAATTTGTTCTGAACAGTAAATATTTTCAATTGTTATTGGGTTTTCCCGAATATCTTTACCTGGTTTCTGTACTATGGGCTTGACTTTGTATACTAACATACTACCTAAATTTATATGTAGGTTCAAGGTAATAAATTTATATATAATTACAAAGGGAAATATCGGCTAGGTAACTTATGAAATTTATTTGGAATATTTTATATTATTTGTCCCAAATACATCACCGGTGAAAAGGGTCAGATAGTGTTAGATTTCCTGCAGTAAGTAAACAAAAGTTTTTCTCTATTTAAAAATAAATAGTTGTATGTTGACTTTATAAAAAGACATATTTATCACAAGTATGAGTTAAATATTATCAATTCATTATTTTTCGGATTTTCGGATCTTCAAAGTAGTATACAGCACATTATAGTAAAAGTTTTTGTTTGTTTTTTTAATATACTTTAATTATCATGGTTGACATTCAATCTGTTGGACCGTCAAACGCTTCAAGTGAAAATAAAAGTTTACAAATTATTGTAGCTAGGCCTGTTTGTACCTAATATTTAGTCAGTGAAAAGGGCCAATGTTTGGTATAGATACCGCAATAAAATAAGGATTGGAAAAAAACAAAATGTAACTTTTTTATTAGGTAATTAATAGACAAATAAAACATTTGATACATATAATAGAATATCGAAATATAATACAACTTCAATTCAGCTTTTATTAATTTAAGAAATTAATTTTTACTGCCTTATTCTTACTTCTAAAAATGAGAAATTTTACATAGACTGAAGCTGACAACACATAAAAAATAATAATAACAAGAAAACAAATCATACAATTTTACTTTGGCTCTTCACAAATCGAGGAATACCTACGGGAGAGTAATTTCGGTGAGGAATTTTTTAAGCTATTTTAAGTGAAAATGGTTAAACCTAACACTTATGTAAATTTTCAAGTTTACAACAATATAAGAAGATACAATCGATATGATGGTAAAACTGGCGTTGCAATTTTAAGTAAAAACAAGATTTCATGTACAGAAATTGACTCAATAGTAAACCTGCCGATAATTTCCAAGCAGTCCGAGTCCGGGTTCCGTTCGAAGGCCGCTGTATTTTCATTATATCATTTTATAACCCAACTGACTATAATATTTTAACCTCAGACTGGGATAAATTTTAGGTAGTGTCCCTAGACCGTGCCTGATAAGGGGGGACAGTAACTGCCACCATTTAGACTTCGGCTGTAGTTACACTAATAATAAAGGTGCGAAGTTGAAATCATCGATTGATAATTTTAACCTTGTATTACTGAACGATGGTTCTTCTACCAGAGTTAAAAACATTGTGAAAAGGACGAGTAGAAATGATTACTGAGGTGGATTGAATGGTGTCCGTTGGAATAGAAGGAATAAGAGAATGGGATACTGATTTGTGGATAAGATGCAAGATCCGCCATGAGAGGTGTTGTCTGGGTGATCTGATCTGAAAGTAGTGTAGTCTCGTATGTAGAAATATGAACGTTGAGTACTCAACGTTCATATTTCTACATACGAGACTACACTACTTTCAGATCAGATCACCCAGACAACACCTCTCATGGCGGATCTTGCATTCTTATCCACAAATCAGTATCCCATTCTCTTATTCCTTCTATTCCAACGGACACCATTCAATCCACCTCAGTAATCATTTCTACTCGTCCTTTTCACATAACATTCTCAGCTGTATACTGCCCTCCTAGGAATTTCCTTTCATACAACCATCTTGATTCCTTATTCCGATCCCTCGGACCGCGTTTTATTGCTGGAGGGGACTACAACGCCAAACACCAGCGATGGGGTTGTCGAACATCCAACTCCCGTGGCAGCATCTTATCCCGCATTACAACATCCAACTGTTATTCTGTCCTCTCACCCTTAAATCCTACTTATTGGCCTACATCCCTCAAAAAACGTTCTGATATCCTCGATATCTTCCCAAATTCACAACTCTCAAACCATCATCAAATTCCTAGACGACCTCTCCTCAGATCACAGCCCTGTTCTGCTTCTCTTGCATTCAAATCCCGTTCTTAAATCCCCCCTTCCCAGACTGATTAGAGGACGTGTGGACTGGGACGGATTTCGTTACGATCTAGAAAATAAATTGGACCTGAAAGTTCCCCTTAAAACAAAAGAAGATATTAACACAGCAATTGACAAACTTACATCATTAATACAAAATAGTATAACTGAAAATACCTTACCTCCAAAATATCCTAATAGTTAACAGTATACCTTATCACAGCATATTCGCTCCTTAATGACAGAAAAACATAGATCGAGGGCGAAATGGCACCGTACAAGATACCCATTAGACAAACATAATTACAACAACTTAACGAACAAACTAAAGGCAGAAATCAAAAAGTTTAAAATCCAAACCCTACATAACCATACTCAAAACCTCAATACTTCAGACAAGTCATTATGGATAACGACCAAAAACTCCTTGGTTACAAAAATTTTAATCACCCACTCCTAACTGACTCTCAAACCTGGACAAGATCGGACGAGGACAAATCCCAAAATTTCGGTTTTCACCTCTTTAAAACGTTTAACCCCCATCCTGACGTCATCAATCCTGCTCACGTTGAATGTATTGAAGCAGAACTAAACATTCCGCTCCAAATGTCTCCTCCTCCTAAAGCATATC
Organism: Euschistus heros; assembly: GCA_003667255.2. Classification (NCBI taxonomy): domain Eukaryota; kingdom Metazoa; phylum Arthropoda; class Insecta; order Hemiptera; family Pentatomidae; genus Euschistus; species Euschistus heros. The sequence goes on from RCWM02000149.1 coordinate 2,460,887, forward strand.
ATCCTTCAGAAGTACTAAACATTATCCTCAGATTACCTTCCAACAAAGCTCCTGGACATGACCTTATTACAGCCCATATCCTAAAACTCCTTCCTCGAAAAGCAATCCTATTTCTTTCTATATATATATATATATATATATATATATATATATATATATATATATATATATATATATATATATATATATATAATTCTGTACTCCGCACCACATATTTCCCTGATCCTTGGAAATTATCTATAATAAAGATGATTCCTAAGCCCAAAAAGCCACCTGAACTCCCATCCTCATATCGTCCAATATCACTCTTGCCCATAATGGGCAAAATCCTGGAAAAACTCATTCTGAAACGCTTGTATCCCATCCTAGATTCCAACAATATCATCCCAGATCACCAGTTTGGTTTTCGAATCTCACACTCCACTATCCAGCAATGACATCGCGTAGTGGACGTGGTCTCTTCAGCATTAGAACGCAGAATGTACTGCACAGGAGCCTTTCTCGACGTAGAGCAAGCTTTTGACCGAGTCTGGCAACAAGGGGTGCTTTACAAACTCCGTAAATTCCTTCCTTCCACATACTTTCTTATTATCCGCTTCTATCTCAGTGATAGAAACTTTAAAGTTAATCATAACATTCCTATTCTTCCCTCTTCGTCCAAACTGCAGGTGTTCCTCAAGGTAGCATCCTAGGTCCCATCCTCTACACGGTGTATACAGCTGATATCCCGACCCATCCTAGCACCGTCCTCACCACGTATGCTGATGAGACGTGTGTTATCAGTAAATAATGATCCCTTCATTGCCTCACAAAAACTCCAATCTCATGTCCTCAACCTTCAAGAATGGTGTCGAAATTGGAGAATTAAAATAAATCCAAGCAAATCCCACCAAATAACCTTTACCCTTCGCCGTAAACCTACGTCTTCCTGTCCTACATTATCCTTCAACAATATTCCACTGATCCCTGTTGAAAAGATCCGCTATCTTGGACTCCAACTAGACAAATGTTTAACCTGGAATCCACATACGAGACTAAAACGGCAGGAAACTGCTAGTCCTTTTCGACTTCTTCAATAATTACTAGACAAACGTTCAAACCTTCCGATTTATTACAAAAGACTCATTTACATGACAGTTATCAGACCTATTTGGACATATGGAGTTGAGCTTTAGGGCTCAACTAAACCTTCTAATTCTTTCCGTATCCAATCATTACAATCCAAAATCCTTAATGCTCCTTACTTTGTTACAAATAAATTTATCCATAAAGATCTTAATGTCCCATATGTTGCTGATTTAGCCCAAACCAGATACCTATCCTTTCATAGTAAACTCCATAACCACACAAATCCACTAGTCCTTCAACTTGCTTCCCATTCTATTCCCGATAACCCTCCGAGGCGTCTGAAAAGAAGATGGCCTAGAGACCTTCTAGGGTAAAGTTTTTTTTGTTTTTTTTTAGGGCTACTGATGAGTAGTTCTCTCCCAGTTTCGCATGTTATTGTAATTATAATCAACTCATTTACTAGATGTATATATTTTATACAGTTGTAAATTTCAATAAATGGATATAAAAAAAAAAAAAAATCTATCTCAGCACAAAGACAAATCTCAAGCCACTGGAAATGCCCGTTTTTAACTATTATTACGTATTATGACGTACAAACCGGATATAATACACCTTCCAGACCTAATAAGTATCCCACCTTCCCAGTGCAATTCTTTTTTTTCCAGTTTTCAATTTGCTATCCAGGAACCACGGTAATATGCACGGATGGTTCAAAGTGCTCCATCGGTGTTGGCGCTGCCGTTCTTGATCTTGATTGATCTCGATCATGATTTTTCAAATTCCGCGTCATTTTACAACTTTTCTTCAATTTACACCGCTGAACTAACTGCTATTTATCTCGCAATAAAAATATTGAATCAATTTGGTATAAAGTACAATTTTTAATTTTGTCTGACAGTCAAATTAAAGCTTAGACAGCGCGATATATAAATTAGAATATTTGAAACCTGTATGTACTTCAAACTTTCTTATCATGAATATTGTTAAATCTTTGTTCGTCCTCTCAGCATCTAATAAAAAGTTGGATTGGTAAGGATCAGGGGCCATTCATGTATAGCCGGAAATGAGATTGTTGTTTGGTTAAGTAGCTTCCGTGCGCTCTGAAAGAAATTTCAGAATCCCCTACTCGGATTTGTTCTCTGTGATAAACGTAGCTTTTCTCTAGGTAATGTGAGACTTTCTCTAAAAGTAGTGTTTCTTTTGTTAATATCTTTAATACCTTAAAGAGTACTTATTTTAAAGAAAACTTATTTTAGTTTTGGGACTCTCAGTATGAGAACGAATCATTACAGTTAATTATTTGCGGTTAATGTTCAATACGTAACGCGCATATAGACTTATATGAGGCATTGTTTTTCAAGAAATAAAAATGTATATATATATATATATATATATATATATATATATATATATATATATATATATATATATATATATAAGTTAAGTGACGGGCCGACACAGTATTGTAACTTAACCCTATCTAACAACAACAAGCTCTAACAACAAAGAGTAGATAAGCAGTATTGAGGGAAAATAAAGTCTTATTTCTACTACTATTGTAGTTAGTGCGTTATTATTTAAAACCTTTTCTTTTTTGTTTAATTCACTTAAGTACTTTTAACTGGTGCCGAAACCCGGGAGTTAGCGGGTGTGAGAGAATCGGAGGTCAGTGGCAAAAAACAAAAAATAAATAAAAAAAAAATCTTGACCAAGGAAAGATGTCTGATGAACAGAAGCAAGAAGTTCTAAGACAGCCGGTTCTGAATGTGGGGCCAAGCCAAATACCGCGAGATACACTCGCTGAAGCACATGCAAACACGTTGGCCTGGATGAAAGTGAGGGTGGCCACTGCGCAGGAGCTGCGGAAGGCGGTCTCGGATCTAGAGAAGTTCACCGGCGAGGTAGGTGAACTTAATCATTTTATTAAAGAGGGAGATAGATTCTTGGCTAGAATTGAAGCCAAGATGGTGGAAAATTTACTCGATTCCCGAGACACTGAGTCGCTAAAGGCGGATTAGATTTGTAGAGTGAAAAGGAGTATTTTAAATCAAATACAAGCCGATGAGGGGACATCATGGGAGGTCGTAAAAAACGATTGAACGAGGCGTTTGGCGGAGGAAGATGGTCCATCGAAGAGGATATCTACCAGCTGTTTCGAGAAAGGAGACAGAATCATCAGACTCCTGGTCAGTACGCAGCAGTAATGTTGGCTCGGTACAACAAGCTGACTGAGAAAATGCGAGAGACGGTAACGACAGAAGAAACGGCGGCCCGAATGGCATTTTTGGGCAGCGTTTGGAAGGTACAGCTAGCCAGGGAAATCGGAAGAAAAAAAGGGTTTCCCTCCGAACGGATGTTGGTGGAATGTGCCCAGGAGTAGGTGGATTCAGGTGCCCGCGAGGAAGAGGCACGTATGGAAAGAAGAAGTGATGTCGATTGGAACAAGGCCCCGTTTGGTAGACCACGGTTCGCTCCAGTTGCATGGCGAAGGTCTTGTCCAGCAAGAGAAAGGCCTGTCTGGAACGAAAGAAAGACTGGACAACCTAAGCAAAAGAAAGTATCCAGGAAAGAAGACAGAAGATGTCATGGATGCGGGAAAACAGGACATCTCGTAGCGCAGTGTCCACGCACAAAATGTTTTGAATGCGGGATGGAAGGACACATTGCGCGCCAATGCCCCTACATCTTCCGTCGAGGAGAAGGCCAACAAGGAGAACCAATGGAAGTAAATGCGCAGGAATTACGGCGTAGAGCCCGAGCAGTACGAAGGAGCTCTTCGTCCGCAGAGGCATCAGATTTTTCTGGAGGGTCCGGAACAGAAGAAGAGTCGACGTACAGTGGTGAGGAAGGTGGCTGGAGCGTTCAGAGGCGGAGAGCGACGCAGAACCGAGGGCGGCGACAAGCAGCGGACGAGAGCGGTTCTGTCACAAGAGGGATCGGGAGGAAATCGCCCAGTAGCGTATGCAAGTAGGCGACTTACGGAGGTAGAAGCGCGATATAGTGCTCTAGAGCGTGAATTGCTGGGGATAGTTTGGGCAATAGATCACTTTCGACCATTTCTGTTTGGTAGGCGGTTTAGGGTGCAGACGGACCATAGACCACTCCAGTGGGTGGGAAAGATGAAAGAATCGTCCACAGGGGTTTCAAGATGGATAGAGCTATTAAGCCAATATTCGATAGATATCGTATACAAACCCGGTAAGGAGAACGTAGTTGCCGATTGGCTATCAAGGGCTATCACTGTGAACGCAATCGAAGACAATATGGCGGGATCCTCATGGAATACTGGACAATTTCTCCAGGATTGGTCGCCAGATAGGGAAAGAGATAGGGTAACGGACGCAGATAGGGATGGAGGGTCTTCGGAGGGTGGAAGTTCCCAGGGTGAAAGGTCGGCAGAGATGAAGGTGGTAGAGGAGATAGTAAACGACAAGAGGAGACAGGTAAATGGAAAACCAAGACGTCAGGGGTAATGTCGGTCTCACATCTCAGTTATTGGGGTTCAAAGATAGTGGTCATTTCATCGCAGCCGGGAATTCGGTCAGATCTAATTTGCAAAGCGTTAATGGACGCGTGTCCTTGAGAGAGACTCAAGAAGGAGACACTTACAGGTGAGGGGCCTCTTCGTGATCTACAAGTCGATACGTTTGCCTGGAGGGGTTTTAAGTGGGTGACCGTACTGGATGTGTTCAGTAAAGTGGCCATGGCGCATCAGATATCGGCGGAAACAATCGTAGAAGCGTTACGGACGTGGTTCTCGTTCTATGGCGTACCGGAGAGAATCACATCAGACCGAGGAAGGGAATTCGAGAATACCGTGGTTAACGAGGAGATAAAGAGGTTAGAGGTAGCATGACATTTCAATACGCCAGGACACCCTAAGGGCAGAGGAGGGGTTGAGCGGTTGCACTACCGTGCCCCCTTTGTGACAATCTCCGGGTTTATCAGTTAGATCAGGGTCTCGAACCTGATGTAGCAATGCGTCGAGCGGTTATGGCCTACAATCACTCGATTCACTCAGTAACGGGATTCTCACCGTTCGAGGTGTTATTTGGGATACGAGGACCGAGCAGAGATTATAGTGGGACAGTGGGAGACGAGGAAATGGCGGATCACATTGTAAGTAATCGGGTGGAAGTAAAGCGGATATGGGAAAAAGCACGCGCCAGGATAGCGAAAGAAAAAAGAACCAGGGTAGTAATATCGCCATGAGGAAGTAAAGATCGGTATGATCGTTTACCGGAAAGTATAGTCGAATAGAGGGAAGGAGCTGCGACGGTACGAGGGTCCATTCCGGGTTGTGGTCATCAGGGAGCACAACATTGTTACCATTGAAAGCGTGAGGGACCCTAGAAAGAGCAGGACTGTCCATATAGAACAATTAAAGATCCCATTGTCAGAGTCAGGGAGAGCATCGGGCTCTGGAGTGCCATCCCCAATCCTTATGGAGAAGATTAATTGATATTTGATTTATTATAATGTATTTCCATTTTCTTTTATTATCCTTTGCATTTTTCACAGAGTATATTTTATTTTTGTTATTATTATCGTTTCTGTTACTATGTATTTGTGTCATGTGCAGTGTCAGAGAAAATCCGGTGATAGTGTATGTATGCTCAGCAGTGCTAAAGATTTAGTTAGTTATTTAAAATCTAAAGTGTAATTCTAGGTTGCAATTTTCAGTTTGTTTTTCTGTACATATGTACATTATGGTTGTATTAAATCTTTTTTTTTAGAGTGTTAGAGTGTACAGGATTGAGTTCTAATACTTCTGTTGATCTTGAGTATTTAAGTTTCCGATAGTGTACGGAAACTGGAGGGGGGGAGTTAAGTAACTTAATCCTATCTAACAACAACAAGCTCTAACAACAAAGAGTAGATAAGCAGTATTGAGGGAAAATAAAGTCAGTATTATTTCTACTACTAGTTAGTGCGTTATTATTTAAAACCTTTTCTTTTTTGTTTAATTCACTTAAGTACTTTTAACTTATATATATATATATACACCCTTTGCCCCCCCTCCCCTTCCTATTTCCAGGCCCGAAAAGGCCAGGACTTTTAGTATGTTAACTCCCTAACTACTCTGAACATGTTTCCGAAAAAAAAACCTTACACAGAACGCACACTATAATCCTATTGACTGGGCTATTAGGCGTGACAAACCTTAGAATATAACATTATTCTCCAGAAGAAGCTTTAACTTTTTTTATTGACGGGCGTTTCTCTAAAGCGGAATTTGCAAAGAATATATCTAATACTTTTTAAAAAACATTGGTATTTGGAAAGGATAAAAGAACACTTTTATGAACGTGTATTGAAATCGTTTCAAATCTTCAATTTACTTAATTGCCATTAATACATTTTATAGATACTTGAATAGATCAAAATTTTCTTTTCCTTTTTTAAATCCAAAACTCGACTCAAATAACGCAAACATTCCTTGATAACTTCCTTGGCACTTTATTTGTTATTCCTTGGATCTTTGAACTGCGATTTTTTTTTTTTTTTTTAATCTAGTAGCATAAATGCATTCAAACTTTTACGCTCATATTCAAAGTGAAAAATATATTTTTTTTTTCTTTTCTATATAACTATTAGGGAAAAATAGAATTAATATGATAAACCATGGTGCCGTTTTAACATGTTTAGAAGACATCATACTTCCAAACTTATAGTTTTGTGGAGAATACGACTTTTGCACTTCTAGATTACCAGTTTTCCTCACTGTGGAGCTACCCAAGAGCTAGGATTTTGCCCCCTCCCCTGTCAGCGGCCCTGAGTCCAATATATCAAATAAATCAGTTACTAATAAGTCGGAGCCTATGGTATCGCAGGGATAAAATTTATATTAGTATTTATAAAGAATTAAATACCCCCAAACTAAATACACACAGAAATTCTTACATTTACCTGTAACTAGATCCCAAACAATGATGCTCAAATCAGCATGGCCAGATACTACACATGATTCTGTCGATGAAATATCAACAGACACAGTGTCTACTCCTCTCTTCCATTTTTTGAACAGAGTTCCAGACTGTAGATCATAAACAACAATGTAGTTTGGGCTTGGCTCATCCACTTCCTGGAGCATTACAAAGATTAATTCACCATAATAAAGAAAAATTAATATTTAAAATAAAATATTATATTTAATTATGTAAGTAAAGAAATTATATATATATATATATAGAAAGAGAGAGAGAGAGAGAGAGAGAGATTTCTTGAATGTTACTATTATATGTTTAGTAAGGTTCTTGAGGTCCTGTCAACAAATAAAAATAACTATTTTGGCGACGTTTCGAGACTATATTGTTCTCATACTCATGCCCTACAGTGAAAAAACAGGTTATAATAAAATTATATAGGTTATACAAGTTATTTCAAAACATAAAGTTAGCTACAGTATAAATTACAAAATATAAAAGAGTAGGAAACTACTTATAATGTTACTGGTGAGTATGCTAATTGGTATCTACTACTAAATTATAACAATTCTAGTACACAACTGGCCTGGGGAATTTCGAAAAAAAGGTAAAGATTGGGAGGGATTTTCCGAAACTGGTGGTATTTCCAAATACAGGTACAAAGAGGGATTTCCGTATATCGGTGTAATATATGAAAGGAAAAATGATTTATATGATGTGTATTAATGTAAATGCATATTACTGGTCTGAATGTATTAAATTGGAATAACAGTTGTTGAGATTTAGAACGTCTGATTTTTTTCTTTATTGCGCGATTTTTAATTTTTTCTAAATCTCAACGCCTGTTATTTCAATTTAATACATTCAGACCAATAATATACATTAATATACATCATATAAATCATTTTTCCTATCATATATTACACCGAAATACGGAAATCCCTCTTTGTACCTGTATTTGGAAATACCACCAGTTTTGGAAAATCCCTCCTAATCTTTACTTTTTTTTTCGAAATTTCCTCAGGCCAGTTGTGTACTAAAACTGTTATAATTTAGTAGTTGTTAATGAAAATTGCCGGTGCGAATAACTCGCCTCGGCGCAGTAAAAATGGACTGTATAGAATTTAATCAAAGCGAGGTTCTGCAACTTTGGGGAGATGTTAGCGGGAAAATAATTCAACCAAAAAATACAGATAAGCGCACTCACCTGGTTGCGGTCGCCTTCTAGTTCTCGCGGGGCCCCTGAAGTCCTCACAGACAGGCGAACGCTCCTTGTGGCCTGTAAAACTTGATTGAACTCTCCTCCGCTGCTATCACCACTCATTAAAGTCAAAAGGAAAATTTTACTGGTTGTAGCACGAAAGGAAAACACTTTTAACATATAAAAGATTCTCGGAAGGCTATGTGAGCCTTGAGCATGTAAACTAGGAAGACCATGAAGTCTTGGACAAAAGTAGGTGCATCCAGGGCAGAGTGCAGGAACAGAGTGACCGAGAATGGTCCTGAGGGGATTAAGATTGCGATTAGAAACTCCCGCATATTAAACTTTGCGAGAGTTAATAAAGTCAACTGCCCTCTGGTTGGCAATAGGAAAACTAAGTAAAGGGGCCGGTTAATGAGGGAAGTCGGTAGAGGGCGTCACTTGAACTAAATTACAATTTTCTCATTCCCCCTTAACACAAAAGCGCCGATCGGCGCGAACATACCGCCCACCAAAATTGGGATGTTGCCCAATTTTATTCCAAAAGTTATACAATGAAAATGGTGTGCGGCAGCAGCAAATTTATACAATAAAATAAGAGAAAAGAAAGCTGAATTTGAGTAAAGAGAAAGATAAAGAAAAAAGGAATAATAAAAAAGCTGTAACAAGAATGGGTGCACAATTATACAATGTAAAGAAAAAAGAATCAGCCCAACTGAGCAACAATTATGTAATGTAAAGAAAATAAGACAGTATTACTGGGTAAACAATTATACAAAATAAAGAAAAAAGAATCAGCCCAACTGAGCAACAATTATATAAAATAAAAAACATAAATGGCACAGACGTCATTCCGGGAGCGGAATGAGCTTGTTGATCGGCCTAGTGAGAGTACCATTGGAGGTCTCAAGGATGGCCACTCGAGGTACACCGTCGAGCCCAGGCTTGAGTTCGGAGATGCGGGCTATAGGCCAGGAGAGGGGAGGGCTATTCACACCCTTGATCACAACGACATCGCCTTGCTTTATTGGTTTGGACATTGCGGTTCACTTAGTACGCTGCATCAGCGAGTTTAAGTACTCCCTGGACCATCGTCGCCAAAAATGCTGCGAACACTGGGAAATGATCTTCCATCTAGACGTTAAATGATGATCCTCAGAAATAGGAATCTCGGCAACGGATAAAAGTGGAGCCCCAATGAGGAAGAGTCCCGGACTTAAGTAAGCAGCGGCATCCGCGGGGGCAGAAGGCAAAGAACAGATAGGACGGCTATTTAGAATAGCCTCGATCCGAGCGAAAAGAGTGGCATATTCTTCGAAAGTGAATAAAACTTCGGTGGATAACCGAGATAACAAAGGTTCTGCGGATTTGACTGCGGCTTCCCAAAGACCACCGAAATTGGGCGCTAAAGGAGGATTGAATACCCAACTTATCTCTCGACTCGACAAGACATTCGAAATTTCCTCGTGATGAGCGCGGAGGAAAAGATGCACGTCTTTTAATTGCTTATTAGCTCCGACAAAATTACGACCCTGGTCAGATAGAATGGAATGCGGAAGACCGCGGCGTGCAACGAATCTATCTAGAGTAGCCAGGAAAACGGCAGTGGAAAGCTCAGAGGCAAATTCGAGGTGCACGGCCTTGGTGGCGGTACACACAAATACGCATAAGTAACCCTTGGTAAGAGCAGATTTACGAAGCCGCGACGCGCGAACCTGAAATGGCCCCGCGAAATCAATCCCGGTGTTGAAGAAAGGTCTGCTGGGCCGAACGCGGCACGAAGGCAGGTCAGTCATAATGGGTTGCACGGTAGGAGCACGGAAACGAAGGCATGTGGTACAACGGTGGATCACCTTCCTTAACAGCTGACGCAACGAGATGATCCAGTAACGGCTACACACGAGGGCCTGGCAAGTAGTAGGCCCAGCGTGTAGGGAGGAAATGTGAAAGTGCTTGCAGATTAACAGAGATAGATATGCGGACTTAGGAAGCAAAATTGGGTGACGGGAATCGTACTTTAAATTGGCGTTCTTAAGTCGGCCGCCCACCCTGAGAACACCCAGGCTGTCGATGAAAGGCGTCAGGTTGCAAAGCGACTTTGCCGGCTTTCCGGTACGAATTTTGAGTAGAGAATCCTGAAAATGCTCGGAAATAAGGGCTAAAGGCCGGGAGAGTGAGGAGCTGTTCAGTCCCTTGCTCACAACAACGTCGCCCAGTTTCTTGGTTCCACAACGGCGCTTGGAATTTGAAGTCCACTTATAAAGTTGTGAATTATAATTAGGAACGGCGTTGTCAAGTATGCCGCCCACCCTGAGGACCTCCAGGCTACCGAGGAAAGGAGTACGGCAACAAGGCGGCTTTGCCGGCTTATCGGCACGGATATTAAGGAGAGACCCAGAAAAATATTTAAAGGTATGGTCAGGTTCATTTGCGATGAGCGCAATGGGAGTAGACTTAAGATCCGGTAATGGCCTGGTGCCTAAGTCGGTGTCACGATAAGGAGGAGGCCAATGCTCCTGGCAATTGGTCAAAGAGGAGGGATCTTGAGTCCCTAAACAAGAAATTTTGGCTTACGTGGGATGAGTAGGAGAAAGACTCCTAGAGTCAATATGGGCATGATTAGTGGGAGAAGAAACATCAGCAAATCCTACCGGGGAAAATTTAACAGACATCGAAATTTTAGATCGTACAGACCTTTTGATATTGACAACTGGTGGTTTTAAAAGGGTAGTTTCAATAGGATTCGAGACCGGAATTTTACTTGTTACACTATCTTGGTTACCTTGTGAACATACTGGTTTCTTATTGTTTTTATTTTTAATAAGAAGGAATTTTGAACAATGTTGATTGGCTAAAGAATAGCGGCTATTTGAGGATGAGATGTAATTATCCTCTTCTGCAAGAGAAGCAAATGACCTTTCATCAGATGAATCACTGACAGTGGTATCAGCACCACCTGTTTTATCTACGTGATTAATTATTGAAACTCGATTTGAGTATAAAGAAGCATCTAGATTATTGATTTGCATGTCCTGGTGAACGTTATCACTGGTTAGTGCATGCCTACATGTATGGATGTCAATAGAAGGGTCAATGTTTTCTGGAATGTCAGAAACATTTGAGTCTTTATGGTCTGTACTCACGGATTGTTCAACTGGGAGTTTTTCAATATTTTCAGTTTCCGAAGATTTCCATGATTGATGATTGATAGGTGTTAAGGAGAAAGCACTTTGAGCCAAATGAATAGGGGTGGCAACCGGTGTTGAGGTTATACTGGGTTGTTCTATTTTTAACTGAAATAATTTAGCCTTTATTTTACGCGCTATATCATTGAAGGCTATAGCTGGGGCTTGGGTATCTACTTGATTCTGTTTTGATAGGATAAAATTTAGGTCACTGATTTTTTCATTTACCGTTTCAAATTTAGCTTGAAGAGAGGGTAAATCCTCGTAAAGAGCCTGAACATAAAAAATATCCTCAACAGAAGAAGCTTTTATTTGGGCCCAACTGCTAGTTATAACAGCAAACACTGTTTCCCTCCTTGCCAATAATTGTGTTTGCAAAATGATGTTTTTGTCTTCAGAAGGCATTTTGTAAAATATGGAATATATAAATAAACAGATAAAATAAAATTGTAATATGCAAAGCAGTAAGGGAAAGGAGAGAAAGTGGCTAAATTAATTAGACTAATTATCACGTAACTGTAAGTGATATTTGAATGACAGAAAATGGCGGGGATAGGTATGAGATGACGTAGCAAGTGTGACGTCAGCCACCAGCTGATCAAATTGATGGAGACAAAATGGCTGAGTATAGGGTTATTTAAAAACCGGCAGAAACTGGCAATCACGTACTTTGAACAGAAAGTGGTCAAAAGTTCGTGATTTCTGGAAATTTGAAAATAATAACCAGTAAAATAAATAAAATTGAAAAATGAGCGGCCGATTAATCGCCCCAAAACTGCAAAAAGTCTCGCTTCAATGCGGTACAATATATACGGCCCGGATCGGACCAAAAATGTTAATGAAAATTGCCGGTGCGAATAACTCGCCTCGGCGCAGTAAAAATGGACTGTATAGAATTTAATCAAAGCGAGGTTCTGCAACTTTGGGGAGATGTTAGCGGGAAAATAATTCAACCAAAAAATACAGATAAGCGCACTCACCTGGTTGCGGTCGCCTTCTAGTTCTCGCGGGGCCCCTGAAGTCCTCACAGACAGGCGAACGCTCCTTGTGGCCTGTAAAACTTGATTGAACTCTCCTCCGCTGCTATCACCACTCATTAAAGTCAAAAGGAAAATTTTACTGGTTGTAGCACGAAAGGAAAACACTTTTAACATATAAAAGATTCTCGGAAGGCTATGTGAGCCTTGAGCATGTAAACTAGGAAGACCATGAAGTCTTGGACAAAAGTAGGTGCATCCAGGGCAGAGTGCAGGAACAGAGTGACCGAGAATGGTCCTGAGGGGATTAAGATTGCGATTAGAACTCCCGCATATTAAACTTTGCGAGAGTTAATAAAGTCAACTGCCCTCTGGTTGGCAATAGGAAAACTAAGTAAAGGGCCGGTTAATGAGGGAAGTCGGTAGAGGGCGTCACTTGAACTAAATTACAATTTTCTCATTCCCCCTTAACACAAAAGCGCCGATCGGCGCGAACAGTAGTAGATACCAATAGCATATCCACCAGTAACATTCTAAGTAGTTTCCTACTCCTCCATATTTTGTAATTATATGTATTTAATTATTCTAACGCATGTTGGTATATATTTATATTGTAGCTAACTTTATGTTTTGAAATAACTTGTATAACTTATATAATTTTATTGTAACCTGTTTTTCCACTGTAAGGCATGACTATGTCTTGTAATAACAATATAGTCTCGAAACGTCGCCAAAATAGTTGTTTTTATTTATTGACTGAACCTTAAGAACCTTACTAAACACACACATATTTTTTTATTTATTTTTTTTTTTTATATTATATATAATAATTTTTTATTATATATATATATATATATATATATATATATATATATATATATATATATGGTTTTTTTTTTTTTTGGTTTTGTTATTGTATTTAAATAATGTATCCTGTGGGTCAAAGATATTGCTGGGGTTGACAGAAGGTTGAGTTAGAGTCAAGTAACATGACACATGACATCAAGTAAATGTTTTGATAATGAATACAATGACATGTTGATAACTATTGTTATTACAAAAATTATTTTACTTCTATATTATAAATGGAAAAGATGATGAGGGATGCAGTCAAAGAGGAACACCACGTCTAAGATAAAAGATTGAAGTCATTGTTCGTCTCCCCACCAGTGTGGTTCGGCGGCCCTGAAGAAGACCTGCAAGGCTGGCCGAAACGTTGGCACGTATTAAAGAATTTCTTCATAGACGTGTTCCTCTTTGACTGCATCCCTCATCATATTCATCATATCCATTTAAAATATAGAAGTAAAATAATTGTTTTTATTCATTTATTGATATTTATAACTGTACAAAATAATATACATCAAGTAAATGTGTTGATAAAGAATACAATGGCATGTTAATAACTACTCACTAGGAGCATTTCAGTAAAAATCTTCATTAGAAGGTCTCTAAGCCATTTTCTTTTCAGACACCTCGGAGGATTATAGGGAATGGAGTGGGAAGCAAGTTGGGAGACTAGTGGCATTGGAGTAGTTATGGAGTTTGCTATGAAAGGATATGTATCTGGTTTGGGTAAGTCAGCAACATATGGAACATTAAGATCTTTATGGATACGTTTATTGGTCACAAAGTAAGGAGCATTGAGGATTTTTGAGGATTTTGGATAGTAAGAGTTGGATACTAGCTGAATTGGATGGTTTAGTGGAGCCCCAAAGCTCAACTCCGTACGTCCAAATAGGTCTAATTACAGTCATGTAAATGAGCTTTATTAAATTAATTAAGAGCTTTGAACGTTTGTCTAGTAAATGTTGAAGTAGTCTGTAAAGACGGGCAGTTTCTTGTCTTTTTTGGATTGTATGTCGATTCCAAGTAAGTCGTTTGTCCAAGTGGAGTCCTGGGTAGCAGATTTATTCAACGGCAATTAGTAGAATATCATTACAGGATACTGTTGGACTGGAAGTCGGGTAAAGGTTATTTGATGGGATTTGCTTGGATTTATTGTAATTCTCCAACTTCGTCACCATTCTTGAATGTTAGTAATATGAGATTGTAGTGATTGGGATGCAAGGAAAGGATTATTATTTACTGATAACACACATGTGTCATAAATATAACAGCTAATCATATTCACCGTCATAATAAACAATGTACATAAATAAATACAGGAATCTCTGGGGTAGAGTGAAGACGTGTATTGTGGAGCTGCCGAGGATTAACTCGAACAACTACACAGATAAGAGCTCAACTTTTACTTTTTTCTTTATTTATTGTATATCGCTTTTGTTCTATTTTTTCTCTCTCGTTTATTTTTTTTTTTATTATTATATTGTTTTTCTTCTTATTAATATTCATTAGCCATTATGGCTGAATCTCCTCCTCGCAAGAGGAAAATAGAAAAATTTAAAAATCTTACTGAAACAAATAGTGACAATAATCAATCATGTGTTAATTTTTTTATTATTAGTAGAGAGGAAAATGATGATGAGGGAAATGTCCTGGATTTTAAAAAGGTTTCACCTTTTTTGATCTATAAAGGAATAAATTTTCTAGTAGGTGAGGTAAAAATGATAAAAAAATTAAGAAATGGCACACTATTAGTGGAAAATTTTTCAAAAATTCAATCTGATAAAATTATAAAATGCAATATGTTATATAATTTAAAAATTAAAGTGGAACCACATTTCAAATTAAATAGAAGTCTAGGCCTCGCGTGGTGTCCTGATTTAGACTGCTTTAGTTTAGATGAAATAAAAGAAGAACTAAAACCACAAAACGTAGCGGATGTAAAAAGAATGACATATTTTAAAAACGGAGAAAAATTCAATAGTCACAATTATCTTTTTACATTTAACAATCCCAACTTGCCGAAAGAAATTAAAATAGGTTTTTATAATGTGGAAATTAAACAATTCACACCAAATCCCACTCGTTGTTATTCGTGTTTAGAATTCGGTCATGTTAAAACAGCTTGTAAAAAAGAGGCGCTATGTAGGTTTGTGGCAAAACTAAACATGAGGGCACGGAATGCAGTAGTTCTGTAAAATGTGTTAATTGTATGGGTCAACATGACTCTTTTGCAAAAGTATGGCCTATTTTTATAAAAGAAAAAGAAATTAAAAGTATTCAAGAGTCAGAAAAAATTACTTATTTTGCAGCAAAAAAGAAATACGAGACATTACACCTGATTTCAGTAAATATTTCATTTTCTAATGTTTTCAAAAATAATAAAAAAAGTGCTAGTGTCCAAACTGAAGAAATTAATACTAAGCAAACTGTTTTTAAGCAGCCCATTGATGTTATTAAGTGCGTCCCGGTCAGCGCTTCAGTCGGAAGTAAATTGATCGAAACCCCCACTCCTTCCCTCTCTCCTTCCCCTGCTCCATCTACATATCCCACAGCCTCTTCATCTTCTACAACCTCGTCATCTTTTCCATCATCTTCCTCTCCCGCCTTTTCATCTCCCGCTTCGTTACCTTCAACCTCATCTGCAAAAATTCCCCCCCCCCCCCCAGGTGAGGTGGTCCTCATATCCCAAACCCTTCACGATCCTCCCCCTATTGATACTATCATTGCCTCTGATTTTACACAAAATCAACATGGCGAATGGACAGAAGTTAAACAAAGACGAACCAGAAGTAAAACTAGAAGCACTTCAAAGACTAAAGAAAAAATGGAAATTAATTGATGTATTCATCATCATATTTTTTAGTTAATATTTACTATTTTAGTTTTAGTTTTCTATATTTTTTCTATTACTCTTTCGTCTTTTTTTTTTTTTTTTTTTTCTCATTTAATGTCACTACCACAAACTATTATTCAGTGGAACTGTAACGGACTTTTGAATAAATATGAAGAACTAAAATTGATAATTAACAAATATCAACCTGTAGCCATATGTATACAAGAAAGTAAACTTTTAACAAATAAGCAATTTAAATTAAAAGATTACACAATTTACAGAAACGACTACATAGACGGAAATAGAGCGTGTGGTGGCGTGTTGGTTGCAGTTCATAATAGGGTCGTGTCTGAGATATTAACTATTAATACTCCCTTGCAAGCTATTGTTGCCAAACTCTACCTAAATTTCCCGGTATATCTATTAAATTTATATTTACCACCCGAAAATTTTGTTGAAACTGATCTCATCAATCTTCTAAATAACCTGCCATCTCCTTATATCGTTACGAGCGACGTTAATGGCCATCACACTTCCTGGGGTTCTTCGACTAATACTACGAGAGGAACTGTTATTAGAAAACTTATTGACAATTCAAATTCTATTCTTCTTAATACAGGACAGCCAACATACTTGAGCCCAGCCTATCTCTCATTCTCCTGCATAGATCTGACTTGGTGTACTTCTAGCATTTATACTCACCTCAACTGTCAAGTCAGCGAGGATCAATACTCCAGCGATCATTTCCCCTTGATCATTGATTTTGCAAATAATAACACTCTGGTTGAAAGATATACAAGGTGGATTACGGAAAAGTCTGACTGGCCGAAATTCAAAAGCAGTATCCAGATAGCAGAAACCGAAATGTCTGAGGGAAGTAGCAGTGAATTAATAAATGATCAAATTACATCATCGATCCTGGCTGCAGCAGAAAGCTTAATTTCACGATCCTCAACCAGTACAAAAGCCAATAGAAACATCCCCTGGTATGATAACGAGTGCAAAATAGCTATTAATAACCGAAGAAAAGCCCTTAAATTATTCCAAAAAGAACCTTCTCAAAATAATAAAATAGAATATTAAAAAAAAAACGATCAATAGCTCACAGAATAATTAAAAATAAAAAAAAAAAAGATTCTTGGAACTTTTTTTTAGAATCAATATCAAAAAATACTCCACCGCGGCTATTCGGGAAAAAAATACGAAGCATATTAGGGAAACAAATAGATTATCAACCAGGTTTATTAATTAATGGAAATTTTACACAAGACCCAAACACTTTGGCCGAATATTTCGCAGACTATTATTCAAAAATATATTCTCACCAAGCCCACCAGATAGAAGAAAATGAAGTTAATTTGGACTATAGCGACAATAACATTGATAATTCATACAACATGCCGTTTTCTATGGAAGAACTAAAAGCCAATTTAAATGAATTGAAACCGACTGCACCAGGAATAGATGACATATGGTACATAATGACATCCTTACAAATCTTCCAAAACAGACACTGAATGCTCTCCTAACCCTGTATAACCGTATTTGGTGCACTGGAGAATTTCCAGAGATCTGGAGAAGAGCAGTTATAATTCCCATTTTAAAAAGCAATAAAAATAAACTATTCCCATCAAATTATCGACCCATTTCACTTACAAGT
This sequence comes from Euschistus heros, assembly GCA_003667255.2. Lineage (NCBI taxonomy): Eukaryota > Metazoa > Arthropoda > Insecta > Hemiptera > Pentatomidae > Euschistus > Euschistus heros. The sequence continues at coordinate 2,478,590 of RCWM02000149.1, forward strand.
TGTGTATGTAAACTGTTAGAAAAATTGGTTTTCAGGCGTCTTAGATGGATAATGGAGACGAACAATTTATTACCAAACGCACAGAGTGGGTTCCGACGAGGTCGCTCAACAAATGACCATCTTGTAACTATGGAATACGAGATACTGAGTAGCTTTGCAGAGAAGAAAGAATGCATCGGCATTTACTTCGACATTGAAAAAGCATACAACTTGAATCCAGCACTCGTCATACAACAGCTGCGAGAATGGGGATTTATGGGTCGTCTTCTCCATCTGATTGAAAACTTTCTGCAAAATCGAACTTTTCAAGTCAGAATAGATAACAAATTTTCTACAATCAGAAGTATGAACAAGGGTATTCCACAGGGAAGCGTCCTAAGCTGTGCTCTTTTTGCAATAGCCATAAACAAAGTTACGACTATTATACCCAAATCGATTAAAACGTTTCTGTTTGTTGATGATTTGGCATTGCTTCTATCGTTTAGAGACCAGGAGAGGATGCAAAGAATATTGCAAAACTGCTTAAGAAACTTAGAAATTTGGTCTACACAATCAGGTTTGACATTCTCAACTGAAAAGACGAATTGTATTATGTTTTCAAAACGAAGAACACCAACCCCTCCACCATTACTAACTTACAGAGGCATCAACTTAAACTTTGTACCAAATACTAAATTTTTAGGCCTAGTTTTTGACTCTAAACTGAAAAGAACATATCAAGTTGTTAAAGGCAGAATCATTCAAGAGAATAAATGTTCTTAAAGTTCTTGCTGGCTGCTCTTGGGGTGCTGACAGGGCAAGCATGATTAAAGTTTACACGTGCCTGATAAGATCCAAACTGGACTATGGAAGTTTTATTTACTCCTCAGCGAAGCTCACCCAGCTTTCAGCAATTGACTCGGTTCACCATGATGGTCTACGTCTCGCAACAGGTGCATTCAGAACTAGTCCCGTATGTAGCATTTGTGTTGAAGCTGGGCAAGCACCATTAGCTGTTCGTAGACACCAGCTTGCCTGCGGCTATATTGGTAGGCTAAAATTTAATAACCGAAATCCAGCTTGGATACCGGTGTTCCAACCAAAGTGCAGAAGATTTCTGGAAAACCAACGACTGCCTGCGCTGTTGGGAATCAGAGCCGGCAGATATATAAAAGAAATACAACACCTCGAACCTACAACCAATGATTTGAAATATACACCATGGACTCTAAAAATTCCAACAATAGATTTAACTCTCAAAAAATATTCCAAAAATAGCACCTCGGATATAATATCCTTAACAGAATTTAACAAAATTAAAGATAAATACAAAAACTTTAAATTCATATTTACAGATGGCTCAAAATCAAACAACAATGTTGGGTGTTCCGTTGTTTTGGACAATACGATTTTGAAATACAAACTTCCACCAATCACCAGTAACTTTACAGCGGAATGCTGGGCGGTTACTGCAGCATTACATTATGCTATGCACCTGGAAGAAAAAAATCTTGCCATATTTAATGATTCCCTTTCTGCTATAATATCGTTTCTTAACCTATATACCAAGGATCCAGTCATAAGAAAAGCACAGGCATATGCCTCAATGTTAAAAGATGCACAAAAAAACTTGGTTCTTATCTGGATACCATCCCATGTGGGGATAAAAGGGAATGAAACCGCGGACGAAGCAGCCAAGCAAGCAGCCATTTCCTCGCTAGACGTCAAAACAATCTATACCCCTTCGGACATTTGCAATTTTTTAAAGTATTTAGCCAGGAATACTGGGATAGAATTATGGCAAGAAACCCAGGCAGATAATAAATTAAAAATAATTAAAAGTGACATCAAACAATGGCATACATCAAATCGGAGAAACAGAAGAGAAGAAGTGGTGATCACAAGATTAAGGATTGGCCATACTCGCCTTACGCATGGCTACCTTATAATGAAGGAAGCCTCACCGAAATGTTTATACTGCCAGTGTCAACTAACGATCAGACATATTCTCGAGGAATGCCCGCTGCACGAAACTTTTTTTGAGCAGGAACGGCTGGAAAGAAGACTCTCGGTACTGCTTGGAGATATTGTACAAATACAATATTGACAAAATAATCACATTTTTGAAACTACATAATTTTTTCGAAAAAATATAATTTAAAATAAAACAACAGAAAAACTAAGGAACCAGGACACTAAAGACAATAGAAGTTGAGTGTCCAAAAACAATCAACCTACCAGGAATCTCTGAGTCAGTTATATTTCAGCATTCAACCTGAGTTATTCTTTGTGCCTATTTTTATTCTTTCTTTTTTTTAAGTTTTATTTCTCAACAAGTTAACTGGTGCCGAAGCACGGGACAGCAGGGAGCGAGATACTTAGGTAAGAAATTTTTTTCTTTCCTTCTTATCGGTCTGAAGAGAGAAGCGGAAGACGGAGAATATTTAGAGACCAGCAGTTCTCCAAGTACAGCCTTAAGGCTAAATGTCCCCTCTGTAGTACCAAATGTTGCCACCACGTAGCGTGCCAAAATAAACAAAATTTAGATTCCTTCTCAAATCTCAACAGATCATCCGATTTTGATTCTGTAAAGTTAATTTTGTTCCATATTTCCGTAGAATTTGATGTATCTATTTTAGTAGGTCATATATGTGATATTTACAATTTTAGGTTCAAAAAAACTACTTTCTAGTATTTTTTAAAGAAAAGTCAACTAATAGGCAAGTGTAGAATAATAAAATATAAATATTGGCGAAAAAATGTTTTTAATTATACGAACAACATCGGCCGAAACCCATAAATACAAATTTCTATGTAAATGTTTTTGTTTTGTTTTTCAGGTAGCATCTACATCTATCATGACTATAGCAGCCTCGAACTACAAATGTAAAATAAGATTTCAATCGAAAGGTAGTTTTGGAACTTAAAATAAAATTTTCACGATCCGAAATGAAAAGTTCGAAAAATTATAAAAGTAAACAATAATTAAAACTATATAACCAAAAACACTGCATGCTTATTGTAAATATATTTAAAAATGCGGGGTGCATCAAATATAAGAAGGAATTAGGAAAAATCACGCTAGAAGTATGGCAGAGGATAATCTCCTACTTTCCTGTAAAGACTTGCTCTATGAAGCCTTATTTTGGAGGGCCTTCAATTTTGTTTTATTTCACTTCCCCAATGATGATTTTATGGACTAGAATTATAACATTGTCCATATATAACGGGAAAAGGATATAAATAAAAACCTTATTTTTTTATTAATTTATATAAAACTAGTTGAAAAAAAAAAAAAAAAAAGGAATCCACAAACAATAAAGTATTATCTATTCCTATTACTAATTAAAAAATTAAAATTACTTATGCTATATAACTGCACATTAAAAAATATATATTATATTATGAACAAATATGATAAAATATTTTTGCATAAATGTTGCTTACTCTTAATAAGGAATAATTATATTATGAGCTGTATTCATTACAATTATTTACTTTTTTAGCACCCAAATCAAAAAGCTTTAGTACTTTTACTGATTTCATATAAAAGTGATGAGTACAAAAAGTTATTGAATTTTTCAATTAAATGAGTTTAAATAGGCAGTTTCCTTCTTTCCCTTCCTGCCGCGCGTATTCCTGAGATATAAAACTCATTTTTCTATCTTACGTTTTGCCAAAGGAATCCACAGTCAAAATTATGCTAGGTTCGGGTAAAAAGAAGAGGGTAGAAAAGACGCGAAATCCCTAGACGGCATAGGATCAAAGGAAATATCAACATTTCCAATACTATCGTAGGTTCAAACAACAATGGTCTGGTAGGACAAGATGTTTACAACATTTTCTTTGTGAAATTGAATTTTTTTTTTTTTTTCATTTTGATCAATCCTTTTAATTGTTTCACAAGAGTAGTTTCATTTCTTACTTATTCGACATATCACACACAGTATAGGCTTCTTTGACTATTCTCCTCCTTCAAAACCCTAATCTCAAAGTAAAGGTAATGATAAATAATTGCAAGCTTTTTTGTATGAGAAACTTCCCACATTTTTTTTACGTCCCGGGGTCTAAATTGTAGAAAAAATGTGTTTTCTTACTGCTTAACATTTGAAAATGGTTAGACATAAGAAGTAATATTTTTCAATTGAATGAGTTTAATAAAATAACACCAATATGGAACACCAACGCACAGAGAGGTAACTTGTAGGTCTAGCCGGCCAAAAATATCATCTTTTCCTATATATTTTGTGTTGCTGATTTCGAAAAAATATTGTATAAAAAATAAAGGACCTTTGGTTTTTTAAATATGATGTTAACCTAACAAATAATAACCAATGCTATCAAGTTTATCTGGGCTTTGCATTAGGGCCAAGATGACTTTAATAAGTTTGACTTTCAAAACAGGTCGCGGTTTTTAGTGTGCTGGTATGGTTATTTTACGAAACTTGGTCATACCTTTATACATATTAAATTTAATGAGCATTCAGATGAAAAAAAGAAATTTCGGATCGAACAATTAGTTTCTGGTGATGTAGGTGTTTTCGCAGAAAAGTGCGACCCTAGTCAAAGAGTGTTGAAATGAGGGGTGTAGATTGCATGAAATATGCGATAATTCTTTATGTCACTGTTTTCAGGATAAGATCGAAAAGTACGAAATTGGGACCTCTCCTCTCCCCCCACCCTTAGCTCAACGTCCAGTGTCGGTGACTTTTAGCAGGACCTTCTAATTACTCCCGCGAAGCTGTGACATAAAGAATTATCGCATATTTCATGCAATCTACACCCCTCATTTCAACACTCTTTGACTAGGGTCGCAAAATCGGATGATCTGTTGAGATTTGAGGAGGAATCTAAATTTTGTTTATTTTGGCACGCTACGTGGGAAAAAACAAATGTTACCTCACTTTTTGTAATACTTTTATTTCTAGTACCTTCCCCGATCGTTCCTCAGAAAAAATTACATAATCAAAATTGTAGAGCATTAAATTTAATTTAATTTCATATATAAGTTTCTGGTATTTGAAGCAAATTTTTAACAAAAAGTGAGGTAAACATTTTTTTTATTTCTAAAATTATCGATTTTAAATAACATATATCTCGAAAACCGTTGGAATTTCGACAAATATGTATATAATAAATTTTATAGGAAATTCAATTAGCTTTAATTCCGATTCGTAGCATATTTTTCTTGAGTCCACTGTTTTCGGGATAAGATCGAAAAATACGAAATTGGGACCTCTCTTCTCCCCCCCAACCTTAGCTCATCCTCCAGGTTCGGAGACTTTTAGTAGGTTTGCCTTCTAATTGCTCCTGGCGAAGCTGTGACATCAGAAATTATCGCATATTTCATGCAATCTACACCCCTCATTTCAACACTCTTTGACTAGGATCGCACTTTTATATAAAAGTAATAAAGCTCAGTTGTTATTTAT